>JABCKS010000060.1:16721-52683 GCA_018851325.1 Termitomyces sp. DKA19
ACATCTACAGGACTCATCATTCTACTCATTGTCAGCATCATTGACATCTAATAGAGCAGCTATATGTGCTGCTTACACAAATGCTTGAGAAGCTGACTTAACTAGCTCCCTGTAGTCTTGAGTAAAGTGGCCAGGCTTTCTACACTTATAGTAGGTTGTGGCCTGCCCAGCATCCTTGCCTGTGTAGCTCAGTTCAATGGCCACCACATTGTTTCCAACAGTGAGCTATTTGTTTGCTATCTGCTTTACTCTTCCCAATTGTACAGAAGCTGTAGGATCTAGTCTCAGGCTTTCCTGCAAGGGCATTGGTCTCATGTCCAAGCAGGTAATAGCTCTCCTAGCCAGTCTAATTGTGCTAGAGCAGGCCTGCTAGCCTACTAGTGCTGGCTGCTTAACTAGCACAGTCCCCAGCCTTAGCAACTGAGCTATAGCCAATGACATAAGTCATTCTGCCCAGTTTCCCTTACTGTACTCTAAATAGTCTGCTATAGTCTTGATATTGTTTTTATAGGCTTTAGTCTTTGAAACAAACTTCTCAACAGTATTTACCTTGGAAGTGAGTCTGCTATTACATATCAATGTGACCAGCATATTGGAGGGAATACTCTCTAAAAATCACTCATAAATCATAAATTCATCAGAAAATACAGCCATGCTTTAGGCATAGTTGAGCAAGGCATCATAGAATCCTTGCACCTTTTCTTTGGCTACATAGACCATATCATGAAAAGTGTCACAAGCATCTTGCATTGTCAAGGGCTGAACAAATTAATTGTACAGTCCAAGGATCATATCTTCAAAACTCTAGTGGGACTGCACTCTGTTGACATGGATTATATATTGCAGATACTATTTAAGGGCCTTTGTAGTCAGAAAGTCTATTAATATAAGGACTTTCTTGTGTTTGTGCCTATCCCTACTATACTGGGTAACTGCATAAAATATGCAGATACTCATCAGCTAGTCTTCAAGTTTACTGAACTTGGATGACCTAGCATATGGAGTGATTGTTTTAGAGAGATCACTCCTTTTTGGCTTGAGTCCTTCTGGCATAGCCATATAGATAACAAGCAGCTGCTCCATTACTGCTCTCAAATGATCATGCATCATCTGTTAGTGATACTTGTGGGCCTTTTCTACTTCTGAAGTAGTGAAATGTTCACAATGTTGTGGTAGCATTGAAAACTACCACAGCTGTCTCTTAGAGAAGGCTGTAGACCTCTACTACATAGCTCCATGTTCTACATTATCACTCTTATTTTCTACTGAACCCTTATCAGATCCTTCTGAGTTTAAGGGGCCTTCTTTTGAAGGTAGTAATGGTCCTTGATTAGAGAAAGGAGGCCCTTTCCCAGGTTCTTCTCTACCTCTTCCTGGATTGGTTGGACCATGATATGGTTTGTAAAGTGATAGAGAAGTATTATTGCTTCTGGATGAGTCCTAACCTAGCTCACCTCCACCATCCTCCTCTGATGCAACCCTTCTAAGGGGACTACTCCCCTTTTGGGTGGCCTGCCAAGGATGTGCTATGGAGCTGCTTCTTACTCCATTCTTTATATCCAATACTGGGGAGTGAGAGTCTTACTCCTCTATTTTCACTGGCCTGAAGTATTCTGGTAGGATATATCTCTCTGGCCAGACATCATAAGCAGTGTTTCTCTGGAATACTACTTCTTGGTCTTCAATATAAGACTGCCTAAAGTCTTCCATGTCTCTATTTTGGAATTGCTATAACATAATTCAATTCTCCTAGGTCAACACCCTTTGCATAGACTCTACAGGTCTCTGATATACTACTGGCTGCTTAACAGTTATGACTAACCCTACTTCCATTGATGCTATATTGGAAGCAACAATTGTTCCCATTGTAACCCATCCCTAATGGTCTACTGTAGCCTGTCTAGCTATATAGTCCCACAATGTTTCACTAAGCTGCTGTAGTACATGCAATAATGTCAACACTTCATTGACCAGTAACAGAGGGGGCTGACTGTCCCCTCTTATGAATGGTGACAGCATAGTAGACAATGCCTATAACCCCTACAGCTTCTTCTATTGGAGGTACTCCTATACTTCTTGATCTAAGAAGATTATATAAAGTTCTATAAACTTTACTAGATCAGTTAGGATGATACTATTACCTAATGATTATTGGATTGCAATATGTTTGACTACTCCAGTAGTCAAACATTGCTAAGTTGGGGCCTTTGGAACTTCAACTTGACCTTGCCAAAATATCAGCACCCTTCTACAAAGAATATTGTCAGGATGCAATTCAGTGCCTATATTCAAGGTGTCATTGACATCCTCAGAAATTGTCTTGATGAATGTCAATAGTCCTGGCATATAGGTGGCTATCATAGGCCCAGCACACAATTGCACAGGGCTGTGCACCCTATAGGTCTTATGGCTTATACTCCTCAGCAGAGTACTTCCTACTGCAAGTTCAAGGGTACCTTCTACAATATAAGGAAAAATTCCCAAACTCTTCACCTATAGTGTGATAAGGCTATACCTATAGTCTTGCTCTGTGCTCACTGGCACTACCTCATTGCCTAGCTCTACCTTTGGGTATAGCTAAATAGAGGGCACTCTACTGCCCTCAGAGATGATTCCAATCTAACCATTATATAGTGATCATACAAGAGTAACTGCTAGCAGTCTCTCTGGCATTACACTACTTTTTCTTGTCACACCATAGATTGATGTGGCAAGATCTGCTGTTTCATGTGGAGCACTCTGTAATGCTCCATCAAACACTGATTTGGATACAGGTCTAAGCACTTGATTATCTATAGTCACCATAGTGCCCATTGTGGAAGGTGTACATTAAAATTTTCAATATTCTGATTACAACAGGTGGCTTTAAACTTCTTTTTCCAAAGTTCATCTCTACTTTATAAATGAGTAATCACTCATTTGTATTTAAAAAAATGTAACATTTCTATTGTGATTTGTGCAGTTTACAGTTCACACATCATAACACAAAACCAGTCAATTATATATATGAAGTTATGAAGTAAGGTGCTGCCTTACATATGTACAAGTAAAGTAGTTATGTAGCATCAGGTGACACTATATATAGTAATAATAAATAACTAACTATGTGTAGAGTAAAGGCAATAAGTATATGCAGCACACTGTTACAGTTAGCATTAGATGAAAGTTTGCTAGTAATAATCTGTTCAGAGCTAAGATGGTGCTATTCCTTAATACATTCCATATAAAGCCATTGGCTGAAGTAGTTTAGTCCTGGTGGAGCAACAGTTCTAGCAAAGCTAGAAGTTGCTAAGGCAGAGTTATTGAAGATATGGGCAAGGTACATAGTTACCAAGTGGTCAGTAGCAATGCTAGCTGGGTATCAGGAGAATTGTCAGGCTTTCTTAGCCTAGCAGGAGGAAAATTGTTTTGTGAAGGAAAAGGAGAAAGAGATAAGGGATATGCTAAGTAACAATGTTGCCCTTGACACCTAATGACCACTGGTCCCTCCTATATATATATTTTTAGTTTTCTTGTCATATTATTATAGACTAGCCCTCTTGAAGGGCTTCATTATTTTGTAATATTACAGACTGGCCCTCTTAAGGGGTCTTCAAAATATAACATAGTGAACCATAGTCATGAAGGGATTAAGGAGTAAAGAAAATATAAGAAACAGAAAGTAAGAAGTCTAAAATCAAGAAAAAAAACAATAAGGACAGAAGAATCACTATGCACTAGCAATCATTACTTAATACTAACAACACAAAGGAAAATGCTCAGTAGGTCATCATAGCATGAAAACTCCAAAGATATGTTAGTCACTAACAACAAGTCACTAAGTATAGCATTATGGTAAAAAGTATCAAAATGTTAATGAAAACATTTGTAAAATGTTTAAACAAGCAAAAAGGTAATATAAGAGAGTCAAGATGAAGGACTTCATGTTTTTGTATTGTATATGATGGTTTTTCTAACTGTATAGTAAAGATATAAGTAAAAGAAATGGTAAAAAGAAAGTTACTAAGGCTTAGCAAATAGTTTTTAGTTGTTGCTTTTGTTAGTGATATTGTTAGTATCATTGTTGTCCACAAGGTCAGTTTGTTCAAGTTCATATAGACAGGAGGTGTCAATGTCAAAAGTATCACTAGGTATAAATATATGTTCTCTAGTAAAATAGAGAACCAAGTGGAAGATAGCTACTGGTTGATGCAAGACTAAACTATCTAGTTCATAAAGAATATAAGCACCTTCATGGTTACAAGATATCACTACTAAAGGGCCTAAGTAATAAGGCCTCATCTTTTTGTTGTAGGTAACCTTGACCCTAGTGTTCCTCATCAAGACAAGGTTACTAGTTTAGAAGTTGTAGTTGCAAATCATAGCAGCATATTCTGCTTCAAAATGGATAGCAGCTAAGCAATGAGTGTTAAAGACTGTACTATGAAGTTGCTTGAGGTCTTCTTGGCAATGTTGTAAATTAATCATTCAACAAGCTATGAGGTCAGTAGAGAATAGAAGGAAGTTCAACAGCAGTTGTAGATATATTGCTTCAGCTATGTCAGCTAGAAAAAGGAGGTAGGTACTTATAACAGTATAGTATAGGGAGCAACCCATTTGCTTGCAAACTGTAACATGTTCTGACCAAAAGACTGAATAGCAAGCAGTACTCTACCTGGATTGATCACTATCAACAGCCTTGAAGAAAGTCTGGCAAACATCAAAATCAGGTTGTTTCACTATCTTGTTAGCACACTTGTTGTAGCCAAAGACCTATATGTGATGCAGGTTGTACTTCTTTACTAAGTAAATGATGGCCTTCAAGATGGGAGTGCCATTGTTAGTAATGATTTTGCTAAGAGCTCCCCAGCAATAAATCACATCTTTATACAGCCACTTAGTAATAGTGTTGTTATTCTCCCTAATAAGTATATAAAACTCAGGGTAATGTGTTAGCAAACAATGTTCTTGGATAATATACTTGAACTTATTAGAGGGTGGCATGAATATTGTGTCAATATATATCTTGCTGAATAAGGGCACTGGTGTAGTAACAGTCAGTAGAATAAGTACTTTAGTTATCTGGTGAATCTGGCAGATGTAGCAAGTACAAATATACCAAATGATGTTGGTGCTAACTTGAGGCCACTAAAAGCATTCCAGTAAGGCTAAGCAGGTAGCAAAAAGTCTTCTGTAGTCTAAGTCATTATGTATAACTTGTAGAATCTGTAAGCAATGGTTGGTAGGAATAAACAGCTTATAGGTGCCATCTCTAGTTCATCACCAAAGCTTACTATTTATAATAAAGAATATAGTAGCATAGTAAATGAATGTAGTATAGGCATTGTTGCTAAGGTTGTTAGGCCTAACTAAGTTGCTAAGCCACTTTTGGTCAATAAGATATAAGTATTACTAACAATGACCTTAGTGGTATGAGGGATATTACTATATATAGTGGTAGTGTTATTATATAGAGGTAGAAAGTCATTACTAGTCACTAGTCATAGGGCTGTTGTATCCAAAGGATTGCTAATAAATGTTGCTAAGGGCTAATAAGCATATCTAGGCTGAAACTTGAAGAGAGGAGATAGTGATTGTGAGGCTGAAGAGACATGGCAAAGCAAAGGGAAAGAGAGCTGAACTTGATGCATAAAGCTGTATAATTAATTAATCTAATTCTCATATATTGAGTTGTTGCTATCATCTAAGAGAGGGTTACTAGGCTGTAATGGGCATTACAAAAGTCTATTAGGGCCATAAAAGGTACCTTTAACATCTACAAGCTCAAAATAGAACATCAGGATTGCCATGATCCAGTAATTCATACTAGCAAAAGGTTGAATATCAAGGTTCTAAAGCATACTCTTATTATAGTGTGTGTCAACTTTAATAATTAGGTTCTTGACTCCAATAAGGTATATCTGTAAGGTTTGAAGGGCACAGTAAAGACTATAGAACTTGAGCTTAGGCTGACTGAATTGTGATTCTCTGTCATTAAGCATGATGGACCTAAAATAATTGTAGCAACATTTTTTGTAATTGTTACTATAGCATTGACAAAGGTAGTAGTCTATAGTAATATATGATGTATCAACTGCTATGATGGGGTCAGGTGATTCATAGTCAGTTGGGACAAGATGCTTAGTGTCTTGGAGGGCCTTAATGAGATCTCATTAGGCATTAACTTAGTCTGGCCCTAACTCAAAGAGGACTCCAATATATATGAGGTTTGTTAAGGTCATTAGCATAATAAGTAAAATTCTCAACAAAAATCCTAAGAACATTGACTGTTCCCAAAAAGGCTCTAACTTTGGATAGTGACTTGCAAAGTCCCCAGCATTCAAGTAGGGCTAAGCAACTTTTATCTGGTATTTGACTATTAGAAGTGCAAATGTATTCTAAGATTTTGAACATAGGAATGAGTACATAGAACTAGCTTGTGACCTAAAAACATACTGTCACAATACTTCATTTGCTGCAGAATCTGGTTAACCAAGAACTCCCAGAGAACTAAGTGAATATTTGAGTTAGTGGAATGCTTAGCAGGAATACTATTAATTACCTTCCAGTCTTTGGGACCCTTAGCACCAATGTCATCAATAAAGCTAAGCATGTTATAGGGGATCTTAGGCTACAGAATAAAGGTAACATTATTATAAAAGATTGGTACAGAGCTGGTCCAAGCCATTAGTGGGGTTACTAAGCAAAACATACCAAATAGTATCTGGAATGTCATTAAGTCATGTGAGGCCAGGTCAATTAGTTACTTTTTGTAACCAACAAAAAGATCTAGTATAGCTCTACAAATATATCCAGTGAAAGATTCAGCAACATGATCTAGAAATGGAGAAATTCCAGAATAATGAATAGTGACATAGTTTAGCAGCTCTAGACTATATACAATCTAAAGCTTACTACTTTTCTTTAGTATACAGAACCAGCAGGATAAGTAAGCTGAATTCAAGGGTTCATAGACGCCAGCTTTAATCTTGTCATGGATGATCTTACATACTTCCTTTTCGAGGCCTGGGAAAATAGAGCAATTGTGCTGAATTTAAGGAATGTGGGAGATGGTTAGTATCCAAATTGGGGAAAAGAAGTCAGGGCAAAAGCTTTCTTGTTCTGAATCTTCCCAAGCAAAAGCCTTTTCTTACTTAGTGATAAGATCAATAAGCATGTTAAGTTTGTTGCTAATAAGAAAACTGGTATTGTGGTCCTTAACAAAAGTTGCTAGTTGGTTGCTAGTGAATTGGTGGATTGGTACAAATGGAGGAAGATTCAGATCAAGTGCTGGCATTATTGCTAAGAGATTGCTAAGGATTTATTACTCAATTCTGAAATCTTCACTAATGTAACCAGCAACAGGTTTGATTTACATAGTGACAGGTTTGTGTTTCTTTTTTACTTGAACAACTTTTTCTTTAGCAGCATTGTTAGCAACATATTGGGCAGGTAAAGGAAAGTTAATGTAGGTAGAAGCAATATCTGTAATGCAGCTATTAAGGGGTCAAGTCTGTTCAAGAATCAAAAGATTAGATGTATCAGTAGAAACAAAATAATAATGAAGAGATAACAACAAAGAGGAAAAGTCACAAGTAGTAGTAGCATACAAATATACTAATAAAGAGTCTGTATATGTGCAAGATTTTGTAAGTAATATATTATTATCCAAATCATACATGTTGCTAGACTAGTTAAATGATCATAGCTAATGATTGTTGCTAAGTTATTAGCATTGTCACTACTCTAGTTAGTGATGAAAGTAGCAGGGTAGTTTTATTTTGTAGTGAACCTTTGAGCAATTGTTTCTTTTATACTTTTTATGTAGAAACATTGGTATAGTATGTCATATGCCAGAGTTGGAGTTGGTAATAGAAATGGTAGTCTTTATGTTACTAAGAGTATTAACTACATTTTTGGTGAAAACATCAAATGAGCAACCAAGTAAGATGTCATATGTAGAGGATCATAAGATATGAATCTGAAGGTAGAAGGTCAAGTCATCAATAGTGTAGGGAACATTTCTGGCTAGTCCTAGCAATCAATTCAATGTGCTATCAGCACTCTGCATGTTCAGAATAATGCTAGAGTCATATGACAGTCCAAGGTTGTTAGTAGCTTCTGCTAACATGGAAATGATTTAGAACTCACTATCTGTAATGTACTCTATTTTCTCATGATTGTCAATTAGCATTATAATGGACCTTAGCAACTGAAAATTCTTAGCAACTGTTAATACCACTAGCTCTTCCCCAGAAGGTAGCAACTCAATGTATGCCTCTATTAGATTGACTAACAAAACTCTAGCTTAGTCTAAGGTGAGTTCTTTAGTGGTGTTAACATTGAATTCTAGCAAAAACTAGGGCATGTCCATAGCAAATGTCAGTAAGGCTTCCTAAAAAATGTCACTAGGATCCTGCACTGTGTTAGCATTTGTACTGGGTAGTCATTTAGGTGTAATGGCAGTTCTAAGTTGATTCCTGATGTCTAAGGCTATGAAGTAAAGCTTACCTACTGAAACTGTGACCTATGTGCTTAAAACTCAATCAAAAACTGCTTTAGACTGTTCCAGGTCATAGATAGGGAGTACAGTCCTGTAAATGACATTGTTATGGCAATCTGAAACAGTTAAGTTTCTGTCAGTGAGAGATGCATAGTGACCAAGAATACTAGAAAACAGATGGACTGAGGGCTGGGGAACAGGTTTGGTAGGCTTAGCAACAGGTACAAAATTGTTAGCAATAGATTATTCAGATGCTTTGTCTTTGTCAGCTAGCTTAGCAGTACAAGTTGATATTGAATCAGGAGGGGGAATAGTTGCTGGAGTTTTGCTAGTTACTGGGAGTGCTAGAGCAGGGTCACTAGTCATTTGGTAGAGTACATAAGGAATCTGTACACCATCAAACTTGCTAGCTTGTCTCAAGACAAAAAGCTCTCTTTCCAAGGCTTCAATATACTCATTTTTTGTTAGCAATTAATTGATAACAATGTTCTGCTGTAAAATCTCATATATTAATGATTGCTGTATAATCACTTGCTCAGAGTTTGGATTAGTGTTAGATGAAAGCCTGCTAGTAATAATCTATCCTGGGTTGAGACAGTGCTATTCCTTGATATGTTCTATATAAAGCTATTTGCTAAAGTAATTAGGGATCATAGTGCCAGATAGTAAGACAATCTTGTCTTCAGTATTGCAATGGATTTTGCCTTGAATCATATGCTTGAGTTTAATACAAGTGCCTTGTACTATGGTATGACCTGTTTTGCTATAGAAATGGCAAGTGCTACTGAACTGCCACTGCTAGTGAGATTGACTACTGTTAGCAAAAAGAACTTCTAGGCATTTCAAGGTGCTAACAATTGCTGTAGTTGTTACTAACTCAAGGGCTTCTCAATTGGAAGCAGGGGACAGCATAGCAGAAGCATTAGTGGCAGGTGCTGGGATGATACCAGGAGTGTTAGTAATAGATATAGCAAGAGTGATAGACTTAGTTATTGCTGTGTCATTTCTCTTTAATACCCACTTTGCACCTTCAAAGACCTGTTCCATATCAAATGGATCTTTGGGATAATAGTCTAAAAGCATGATTTTGAGCTGGCAAATGAATTTGGACCATAGCAATATGGGAATACCTTGCTAAAATAAGTGATGTTCTTCATCTTAGTAGAGTTTGCTATTAGCAAGAAGCCATTTAGCAATCTATTGAAAATCTCAGTAGTAATCTAAAAATCATCCTAATATCACTAAGCCACTATTAAAGATCTACTTAACAAGTTGCTTAAGGTTGCCAAAGGTGTACTATGTATTAGTGTCAGCTGCAGAATACAATCTAAGTACTGCTACTTTCCACTCCTAATGAGTGTAAGACTGGGAGACATTGTTGCCAATTGCTAGGTTGTCACTGAATTCTAGTAAGCCAAACCAAGTTTCTACTATGTTATAAGAGACATAGTGAGCCATATATTCCTTTTTCTGGGTATTGTCAGTTATACTATGATTAGTAAATAGATACTCCAATTCTTTGAAATACTAGAGAAGCTTTCTAGGGCAACTTTCATCCTATTTAAAAGTAGTTGTGTTATTACAAGGAGGCATCCAGGCATGGCAAGTGACAGAATTGTTGTTCATAGTGGTTGTTAGTATAGTTTAGTTGGGAGAAGGGGGATTTGTTGTTTGGTAAGTAAAACTGGAATGGAATGAGGTTTTAGGAAGAAGACAGAGGAGTCAGTAATGGATAGCAGTAATAAAGGTGTACTAAGAAAGCTTTCTACAAATGCACCTGAAAAGTTGCTGAGTAGTTTGCTAATGTTGAAGAAGTTTCTAGTAGCTTCTAATTTGTTAGCAAGAGGTCTAGAGGATGTAGTCTGTGAAGAGCTGGGTAAAGTCAATAGCAAATAGTCAGATAACTCAACTGTAGATTCTAAATAATGTTTTACTTGGGCTCTGGTTTCTGGTGGAATGATTATCTAATTACCCTTGCAGTGGGCTCCAAAATGATGTACTCCTATACCACCTAACTGCCATACAGAAAACTAAAGAAAGCCTAGAAATACACTAGTAACTAGATAGGGTAGCTAGTAGTAGAAAGGGTATATATAAGGGCAAGTTGGTAAATGTCCTAGAGAACTAGAGCTGAGAAGTAGTAATGAAAAGAGTGATGGGGGTGCAAGTGAAAGGAGTTGCTAATGCTAGCCTAAGTTGCTAGTCACTAATGAAAGATTGCTAAGTCACTAAATGATAAGGAAGGAAAAGGGTGAAGACAAAACAATTATTAAGGGAGTGGGGAAAGGGAGTCACTAAGAATAGATGAGGACTAAGCAACAGAAGGTGGAGAGGTCAGTAAAGTAGCAAATATTGCTAAAGTATAAAAAAGAAGTGAAGAGAATAAAGGGGTAATGATTTATTCAGCAAAAGGTCACTAACAAAAGTCACTAAGGTTAGTAAAGGCCTAGCAATGAAGGGGGATGGGAGCAGGAATATAAGTACAGACAGATAGGAACTGGGGACAAATACAAAGACTAGTTGCTAGCTATAGTCACTAACATTGCTAAGAAACTAATAATACTATAAGGTATTCATACTTGGTTCCATACTAAATTAAGGATAAGTCTACTAAGGCTTGCTGCCAAGCTATTTATAGTAACAAAGAAGACCAGAAGTGAAATCTGAAGCTGAGGAAAGTACAAGAAGCAGAGTGCTCAGAAGCTTCAGTGGGCAGTAGTAGGCTATAACCTTTCTTTTTTGTATTGTACTAGGTATATACAGAGAGTATTTATACTGTGGTAAGTAATATAAGCAAGAAAGGAAATATAGTCACTAAAAGTAATAGTGTTTGTCAAGATGTTTGAAATTTTATACCAATATCTAGATAGTAACTACCCATAAGTATATAATGTCAGTAATGTATATAAAATATGTCAAATGGAAAATAAATGAGCATCTTAAATAGCAAAATAAGCAAGCATACCATATGTCAGTATTTGAAGTGTAGACACTGCTCAGATATATTTGTAATCAAGAAAAATAAGGATCCAAGAAGTCATATGTCTATGATATGTTTTCTTTTTGGAATTAAAGTGTCTGTGTCACTAAGAGTTGTTGCTAGCAATCATTGCTAAGAGGGTTCTTGGCCTGTTTGTGCTAGATCCTAAGGCTGGACTCTATGTGATAAAGCTTGTAATTTCAAACATCTTATAATTGCTAAGGTCTCATATAAAAGGCTACCTCATTTCAGACCTCAGGTCTAAACTATATATAACTTGCTTATAATCTGCAAGAATTGATAAAATATTAAATATCAGGCTATACTCATACTGTACTTCAAGCACCTTGTCTTCAGCTGCCCATTCTTCTTCCACCAACTTTACTGCTGACTGGACAGCCAGAGACTTGTGAGCATCTAAGTTAGTGGACATTGGTTATGAAATCCAAGTGGAATGTTGTAGGGTAACAGGTAAGTCTCCAAGGTTCTGTGTATTCAGGAATTTAGATTCTGGTTGAGAATGTAGGAGTCTGTCAGTCTGTTGAACATATGAGGTAATCTGCTGTCTAGGTAGTGGAATGGAGGGGGCCACTGGGTTTACACTCATTAGGGAAAGGTCAACCAGATTGTCTTTATCTGGAAGAACAACAGTTCAATATCCAATGCCCTCCTCAAAGATCACATCATGGCTGGTGATGATTAATTGGTTGTTCTTGTTGTACAGTTAATATCCATAGCTTAAGTAGCCCACTATTACATACTTGATTGATTCAGAGTCCAGTTTAGATCTAATCAATTTTTCAGAGACTCTAATATAAGCAACACAACTAAAAAGATGTAAGTGTCACATATCCTGCTATTTACCTGACTATTTCTCCTCCAGGACTATATCAGGATAACAAGTTATAGGTAAAAGGTTCTGTGTATAAATAATGGAAGCTACAACCTCTGCTTAAAGGCTTTTAGGAAGACTACTCTCAGCTAGCAAGTAATGAACTCTATCAATAACTATGCAGATTATCCATTTGATGACATCATTTTGAGCATAGACATAGAGTACAACAGATATAAGAACAATACCTGTGTCTTGGTAATATCCATGCCATAAGTGATTGACCTATTCTCTCCCATTGTCTGCTTGGATAATTCTGAGCTTGTTTCTAGTCTGTCTCTTTGCCTCTGCTACATAAGATTTCAAGGCTGTAAGAGTTGTGTTGCTTGCTTTATTGCTCAGATATGCTGTGTGTAGCCAAGATGACCTTATGTCAATAAACATCATCAGATACAGTGCTCCCTCTAATGATATAACAGTGGCTGGTCCCTATAAGTCAATGTAGACTTTCTCTCCTAGGGTCTGTATATCTTTGGAGGTTTTATTGTATAGTTAAGTAGTCTGCTTCCCATATATACAGTTCTCACAGAGTCTGGATATGTTACACTTCTTCTGAATATGGAGCCCACTAACTAATTGCTTGGTCTCCAGTTTCTAAATGGACTGTATACTGGTATGACTAAAATAATGGTGCCAGATATTTATTGAGGTAGGCTTGTCAAGCAAGGTTACAATGAGTATCTGGGTGAGCAGAGTCTTTGTCTCAATCTGCAATGCCAGTGGAGCTTTACTTCCAATTTATATCATATTTGGAGTAGCTTGAAGATCCATTGCATATATTCAATTTTTCTTCTTGCCCACCATAAATGTTCTCCTAGCAGGGTCAATAAAGCTGGCTTTGCCTCCTTTGAACAAGACTAAGAATCCCAACTCATCAAATTTTCCTATAGATACCAGGTTTGCAGCTAGTTCTGGAGTGTACAGAATAGTCTTGAACACTAACTGGAATGTATTTCTATTGATAGTTATAGACTTTCTTACAGTGCTCTCTTCTAATATGCTGAAGACACCTCCACAATTCACAAACATGCTCTTTCAATGTATAGCATAGGCTTGATACAATTCAACCTCTGTGCATTTAACAAAATAATAGGTCACTCCTGAGTCTGCATATATGAGTACCTCTTCCCCAGTTCCAGATAAGGCAAATGCACTAATTGAAATTTCCATACTTGACAGTTATGACTCCAAAGGTTTTAAGTCCAAGTTACATATAGTGGCTGAAGCAAAATTTGTGTCAGCCATCAATGTATAGGTTGTCTGAAGTATAAAGTTTTCAGTGGTCACTACATTTATAGCAGGGGGTTGAGAGTTTGTCTGAAGGATGCAGCATTTTGTTGTTAACTAAAATTAGGTAGGAACTGGCCCTCTTTACCTCTACCCTTCCAATAATAATTTTTGATGGTATGTCTCATATATTCACAGTTTGAGCTTGCACATATGAGCTTCTTTTGGGATTGTAGTGTTTTTGTAAGCAGGACTGTGAAAATTAAGCCAGCACTCATAAATCATTTCTTCAACTGTTTCTAGTGAATATTCAACCTTGCAATCAGCTTGATGGAAGTTTTTGTAAATTGAAGTGATACAACAATGTAATCTTATGATGCTCTGGAAGTGATGAAATCACAATGGCCCTAAACTGGTTGTCTTTTAGATCAGCTCCTTTTTCAACTATAATATTCCATTTTGAGCATAAGTTTATGATATACTCTTGAAAGTCCATTCCATTTGAATATTTTGTAGCCCTTAATGAATTCTCTGCTGAGTTTGCTTCCAAGTCTGAGACTGTTCTATAAGCCTCTTTTAGTGTTGCCCAGACCTTTACTGCCATGTACAATATTTTGATCCCAAGTCCAATTGGATTTTTAGTATTGTAAGTGTGACTAAGGACTAAATCACTGTATTTTCTACAGTCTCTACAGGTTATTGGCCCCATTTACACTTTTACTTCATTGAGCTACTGATCCAAATACATACAATATGACTTAATACATTCTATTATACTTCTTACTTTACCCATATAAAATTCCATACACATATCCTTGACACACTCATTAAACTCACCCAACTTCCCTGAAAAAGTCCACTTTGATGGGACAAACTACACCACATTCAAAAACCATGTCATGATAGCTGCAAGAGCATGTAGTGCCCATGGTTACCTCAATGGCACAATCCAAAAACCAGATCTGGTATCTATTAGTAAAGGTACCAAATCAAAGCCTACTGAATGGTCATTGAAAACTCTGTCTCTCAAAGAATAGGAGGAAAGGAACATTTAGACATTAGAACTAATAATTTATGACACCAAAAACCTTGTTAGTTTGGAAATAAAAATGGACTAGTCTGTAGCACAGATGTAGACCACATTTATAGACAACTACAGCATATTTTTGGAGATAGCTGCTATGAATGCCAAAAAATGACTGTGCATCACAGAGTTTATAGATGGTATGGACTTCCTGAAATACATGAAAGACTTCAGGGAGAAGTGGAAATCAGCAACAGAAAAGAGAGTAAAACTGGATAATGCAACTTTCTAGACAATCTTGATGGTATCTCTCCTAGAGTCTTGGAATGCTGTTGTGGCAAGTCTATATACTAAAACATCATCTAAGGATGTTATAGTAGCACTCACTATCCATTGGGACCATTTCATTCTCTAGAAATAAAAGGCCAGCATATCAGCAACAGCTTTACAAATGTAGACAAAACAAAGACTAGTCTGTGTAAACCCAAATTGCCATCAAAATAGTCATACCATAGACAACTGTTACTAGATAGGGAGGGAAAAGAAAGGCCAGTTTTCACCAAATTTTAGGAACAAAGGAAAGATATCTAAAACTCTATTCAATGACATGGCTTCTTCTAGAACTCCACCAGCAGCAAACATAGTTGCCTTGACTGTCCAACCAACCATGATCACTCCATAGACAAACATGTAACCCTAGGTTACATATACCCTGTCAGCTATAGCCAAACCTGCTAAAATGTACTCCATTCAATAGGAAACAGTAGTATGGTCAAATATATTTATGTCCAAAATAACCATCCCTACATACATAGATTCAAGGACAATAGACCACTTTTTTGTCAATAAAGAGGCATTCTCTAATTATGAGAAACTTCCAACCCCTATCAAGGGACATATCACACCAAAAAAAGCTATATTTTGTATTGTCAGCTAAGGAACAGTCAAAAAGACATACAGCACTGCCTATGGCTCATTAGAACTCATATTTAGAAATGCTCTGCATGCCCCTGATCTTGCATTCAACCTGATTTTGATGTATAAGTTCAATCAAGCCAGTTTTAACATGGTCTTTGGCAGAGGTCTTATTTAATTCCAGGACTCAACTAGGAGAGAAGTCTCATATGGAAAAGGGGCTGGAGGAATGTATCTACTCAGTTCTTTTAGAGACACAGAGCTACCCACCACCATGGTTGCAAAATTGCAGATGAGATCTATGAGCTTGGAGGTCTGACACTAGCAATCTGGACATGTAAGTATAAAAACTATTAAGAATATGTTAGTGCAACATCTAGTCAATGGTCTAGTAGTAAGAAAGGATCTGACTGTTTCTAGTGTGTGAGGACTATATATACAGCAAGCATGCTGTGCACCTGTATGATGCTATAGTTGAACTAGAGAGTGCATTAAACAATCAAGTCCATATGGATCTGTAGGGGCCTGCCAGTGTTTTATCATTTGAAGGGGCTGCCTACATGATGGTTGCAGTGAATGGAGGCTCATTCCACATATCAGTTTTCTTTCTAACATAAAAGAACTCTACAATAACTCTTATAGCCTTCATTACATATTATAATAAGTCCAAGTGCCAGACAGATTGGAAACTATGTGAAGTCAGAGTTAGCCACATACAAGCAGATCAATGAATTAAACTCCTTCAACAATTGACAAGGCATACAAAACCAACCCTGGCCTTGATCACTACCTAGGAAACCCTGCACCATGAACAGGTCATGCATGATGATGGGGAAGACTGACCATCTGGTGAAGGTAACTCAATGGCTCTAATAGCTGAGGGTCTATATGGGTATTTGTCAGCTCTGGAAGGGGGTGATAAACATGACAAAATAAAAGTACCAAAAACTTACATGGAAGCAATGCAGAGACCCAATTTGTGGCAACTGGTGATTAATGAGAAGTTGAAGGTAATGTAGGAGTATGGGATATTTGAGTTAGTGGATGAAGCTTCAGTGTCAGAGGAGAAAAACATTATAAGCTGTTGATGGATTTTTACAAACAAGTTCAATACAGGTGGAGATGTGATTTATAGGAAGGCACAGCTAGTGGCAAAGGGTTTCTCTCAGGTAGCAGGGAAGGATTGCAATGAAAGCTATGTAGCAGTGGTGCATCTCAAATCACTTAGAATCTCAGCTGCTGTGGCAGCACAGGAAGGTCTCAAGATTTAGCAAGTGGATTTTATATCTGTGTACCTGAATAGCATCCCTGAACACAAGGTATACATGCATCTACCTCCAAGTTTTCTGAGAGGGGAGGGGATACTAGCCCTACTCTGGAAAACCTTGTATGGACTAATGTAGGGAAGCTTTGACTGGTACTAGATGTTGGATAGTGTATACACAGACCTGGGATATAAAAGGTCTAGAGCAGACCCTTGCATAAGATTGAGGACAATAGGAATGGAAACAACCATAACCAACACATTCAACAATAACACTTTCAGCCTATTATCAACAAAAGAAGGAGTGCAGCATGCCAAAATAGAATTAGCAAGTGCTTATGAAGTAAAAGACTTAGGCAAACCATCTTTCATACTTGGCATGGCCATACAGCATAATCCTTACACTCAATCAATCTCACTATTCCAGAAAGCCTACCTCACTTGAGTACTGGAATGTTTTGGTATGACTGACTGCAATCTTCATTACACACCTTTACCCTCTGGCATCTCACTTATGAGCAAGATGTCTCCTAGAAATAATGCAGAATGTGCATTTATACAGGATAAACCATACTTGCAACTTCTTGGCACCCTGATGTGGGCTCAGGCAGCAATGTAACCTGATCTATCATTTGCAGTCACCTTACTTGTCTGTTTCCAGTCAAACCCTGGCCCAGCTCATTGGAATGCTCTACTACATGTCCTGGCATACATTAAAAGTACAATCAACTATTGCATCACTTACTTCAGAGAGCTGGAAGAGGCTACTAAACTAGTGGGGTATATCAATCCCAACTATGGAGAGGACTTGGATACTCAAAGGTTGACATCTGGATATTTCTTTATGATGGCTGGTAGCCCAGTGTCTTGGAGCTCCAAACATCAACAAACCATTGCCCTATCAACCATGGAAGCTGAATATATGGCCATGACACACAGATCACAGTAAGCATTATGGATGCACAATTTCCTTTCTGAAATCAAACTTGAACAGCCCCTCCTGGTATGCCTCTATGTTGACAACAACTCCTCAATAGCCCTAGCAGAATCCACCAAGGGACATGCACAAGCAAAAGACATTGATATTTGCCACCACTACATCTAAGAACATATTCAAGAAGGCAATATCAAGGTCACACATATACTCTCCACAGAAAACCTTGCCAATATATGCACCAAATCACTCCCACAGTCCACCCATGACCACCTTACCCATCTCCTGGGCTTGAAGGTTCATGACAGTCACCCAAGTCAGGGGGAGTGTTGAAGCCAGACTTATGTGATCAACAAACACAAACTATGTCATACATATTGGCTTATGCAAGAGATATCTTTTCTGCTTACTTCTCCTTTTTATTTTTTTCTTCGTCTTGGCTCAGGTGACTAAGACAATCGGTATTTGCTAGTCTTTGCTGCAAACCTTATTTTGTCTTACCTACTTATTATAGTATACACAGAGATGCACCCTCAGTTGTACAAACATTCTTAGTGTGACTGAGGGTGAGTATATCACAACTTCTACTTATTTATGCCTTACTAAATTACATTCCTGTAGACTAAACTACTGTATTCTCTACAGTCTCTACATAGGCCTGTAGGAAGTTTCAATTGGTAGGCTAATAGCCCTACCTGTCTTTCCACCATGAATGGCCTAAGGTGTCTATATAACAACTTCTGAGCTAATTATGTTGTCTTTATATAAGAACTGCCCAGGTAGACATGATCTCCAGGCTTGTACACAGGGGTTGGTGTCCATCATCAATCATAATACCATGCCATGCATCATTAGGGTTTGGAAAAAGGCGAGTCTCTCCACCAACGACGATACGAACACCTCGAACTGACATCAGTCTGCCATACAAGCCTTTTTCCATTCTGCACACTTGATAACACTGAGCTTCTGCATCGCTGATTGAGAAGATCGAGTGACATCATCCATGATAGGAGCACAAGTACTAAATAGTCCGGGGTGATATGAAGAGAGCGATTGAGTTATCGGGCTACGATGTTTCTTAATAAACGGAGCGATAATCTGTAATCAATCTTCAGTGTTCAAGTCCGTGGGCCGGGGCCCATAACCTGTCGCAGCATGCAGTGAAACTTAGACTTCGGACTGAAGTTGTACCAGTTCAATAATGTGAACGGAGACAACGGCGACTGGCGCTCATGCTTCAGTGAGTGAATTACAAATGTGTAAGGTCGAAATACATACCTGGTGCTCGTGCTTCAGTGAATGAAGTACGAGGACACCAGGGAAGTGAAAATAATGTAGTAGAGTCACATGAATACTGACCGAGTTGTAAATACTCCTTCATCTATAGTCTCAACAAGAGGGATAGAAGCTACAAGACACGAGGATGAGGGAGGGTGAATGAAAGAAGGTCATGCTAAATCCGAAGTCAGTAATGGAGATCATTGTTATTGATATAATTCATACCGGAGTGCTGGACGTTGCATCATTGATCGATGACTGAATAAATAGTCCCATTGTGCATTGGGAACTGTCAGAAAGAACAGATATCTCCGGAACTGAGAGCAAAAAGGGATGCTTAGTACAATAGTCTAGCATTATAGAGTCTAGCATTATGAACGTTGGTGATGATAGAGGGTTTTTGCACTGGATACTAGCAATGCTTGCTCAAAAGAAATTTCCGGAAAAAGTAGCAGTTGGCCGGGGAAAGCAAGCATGAGCCCTCTAGCTAATCGCATCATTGCTCATGTGTTTAAGATATGGATGGACCCTGGTTTTCAGGGGCTGAGCACCAAACGACGGCCACTAATAGGACAAATGGAAATGCAGTACTTGGTGTGTGATTAATTAGACCCCGCTAGGGCGAGTCAAGGGGAAGTTCTAAATTGAACTCGTGGACAGAGATAAGAATAGCATCAACAGAACAGTCCCCATGAAAATTGAAGAATACACCGACTCGCAGGAAATGTTGGGTGCGATGGTACCCAACTGTCAAAGCTGGATGTCCTAGGTTGACAATCACATAGTCTGATAGATCTCCTGTAGATGAAACTCAAGTCGGATACAGCCATTGGGATCGAGGGACAGGCTTCTTAATGGATGAATGAATCATGGGTAAGTAATATAAAATAGGAAAGGTCATTGAGCAAACAAGAGCCCGAGCGTTAGAGGGAATGTTAGGACATCTCGTGGGGTCAAAACAACGCTGTCCATGCTGTGGATCTTCCAACGAGAAATGCCAAGACAAAATGAGAGACTTCGGCTTCGGCTATTGAAGAACAGCCTCAGTCTAACCTCAAGGCATCCCGACGCATGTATTTCGTATGTATACGCGTGGGCCAGGCATGGGTTTCACACTCCCACGAAAATGTTCAACACAACACACGTTTGTCAATTATGGGAGATAAACGTATATGCATATTCATGACTAACCCTGGGCTTTTGAAGTATGTTCTGCCAAGGTTTTCTTGATCCGCACCAGTCTTCATTCTACATTTTTCAAGCTTATGAACTGTGGTATAGGAAGATTGATGACGGCGTAGAGTGATTGGATCGGAGAGTGGCAGTGGGGCCGTGGTGCGAGTGTGCTTGGCAAGGGTCTCAGTTGTCTCGTAACGTGACACATAACACTTCCGACGAGCTGCAACGTACGAGCGCACGAAACAGCGCTGGTCTCGCTCAATCTACATAACACCAAGAGCACAAGTTGATACTCTCTGTGACAAGTACCGTACATATTATGTATGGATTTATATGTGCCTTTGGTAATTAGGTGTGGGTCGATCGAATCTCAGATCTCGGCTCTTTAGCTCAAGGCTGTGTTGCCTTAAGTAAATGTGTTAACCAATTCTGAGCAATTGGAAAGCAAATGTCCAATCCCCTGGACGTCCCTCACATCGAGGTGTCGCTCGACACGGCAAGTACACATGATGTCTCTTCCTCACTACCATGTTCTCCCCGGAATAACTTGCTGTCTCCATATCCTTCGCGCTCGCCAGCATCCATTACGACTGCTGTGGACAGTGGCGACGACAGATCTTCATTAAGCATACCCCCGCCCTCTCCAACACTTTCTGCATCATCTGTGCACTCAGGACAGTCAGTGCATTTTGCCACCTCAAAGGATTTGCGAAACAACGACCCCGAACGCGAATATGGTCACTCACGTAGACCAAGTTTCGCTTCTGGTACAACTGCAGACGATAGCCACAACTTTTCAGAATTAGGCCACGCAGAATTAGGCCAAGCAGCCTTCGTTGCATCCGCCACGACCACTGTTACCTCCCAATCTAATAACTCTAAAAAGAGTCACAAGAAACAAGGGAGGATCTCTGAGGCTGACGAACGGACGGCGTACCAGCGGGAACTCGACCAAGACAGAAATTTCAATCCGTACCCTTTCTCCTATAAACC
Organism: Termitomyces sp. DKA19; assembly: GCA_018851325.1. Taxonomy (NCBI): domain Eukaryota; kingdom Fungi; phylum Basidiomycota; class Agaricomycetes; order Agaricales; family Lyophyllaceae; genus Termitomyces; species Termitomyces sp. DKA19. Next base: position 37,890 of record JABCKS010000060.1, read on the forward strand.
ATTCCAACTTGCTCATCTAGTCAACCCACCCCGTGTCCTTGAAGCAATGGCGCATCTAGGTGGTACTGAGGCGCTTCTCAGAGGGTTGGGAACTCATGGGGAGAGAGGGTTGAGCAAGGAAGCACTCGCTGTCAACTCAGGTGCTCTTGCGTATCAAGCTGCAAAGGATAAAGAGCAAATGGATAGGGAAAAGGCAGAGAAAAAGAAGAAAAAAGGATGGCGATGGGGAAAGGGCGCAAGTAAAGGCCTATCGTCACGACACGAGGTCGAAGAGGAGGACACGGAGGAGGAGGCCAATAAGGTGAAAGAAGAGGAGCGCAGGATGCCTATTCCGGAACCAAGTCGAGATGTTCTTAGCGCATCCATTGACGAGCGGAGACGCGTATACGGCCCAAACCTTCTGCCAACAAGACCAACGAAGACACTTCTTTATCTAATGTGGATAGCGCTCAAAGACAAAGTTCTCGTAATACTCTCTATTGCCGCTATCATATCTTTGGCGCTCGGTCTTTTCCAGGACTTTGGCACTCCTCGGCCAGAGGGGGAGCCGCCAGTTGATTGGGTTGAAGGTGTCGCCATTATGGTTGCTGTTGCTATCGTCGTAAGTCTTTCGGTCCTGTCGCCGGTTTTCTTCCTTTCCAATTGATGGATATCTTTGTGCCGTGGCCAGGTGATTGTAGGGTCTCTAAATGATTGGCAAAAAGAGCGTCAATTCAAACAGCTTAATGACAAGAAGGAAGAACGTGGTGTCAAGGTTATTCGTGACGGAGTAGAGTGTTTTATAGATTCCAAAGTTTGTGATCTTTCATTAGAAAAATACAGTCATAGTTGATGCTTCTTTTCAGGAAGTCGTAGTCGGTGATATTGCCCTTCTTGAACCAGGCGAAGTGGTTCCCTGTGATGGTGTTTTCATTTCCGGTCAACATGTGCGATGCGACGAGGCAGGTGCCACAGGAGAGTCTGATGCAATGCGTAAGCTGAATTATGAAGAGTGCATGGAGTTCATCAAAAGAGGTCCGTCTTTTCTTACCTGGTTTTGATGGCGCTACTGCTGATGTGACCGTCGGACCACTTTAAGATGGTCAAATTCCACCCCACACCGATTGTTTTATCCTCTCAGGAAGCAAAGTCCTTGAAGGGGTTGGGCGATACGTTGTGATTTCTGTGGGAACAAAATCCTTCCACGGGCGAATAATGATAGGTCAACAGCGTTTCATTCATTTCTTATTATGATTCCAACTGAATGTATGTCTTTAGCTCTTCAATCCGACCCAGAAACTACTCCCTTGCAATTAAAGCTCAATGTATTGGCGGAGCTGATTGCAAAACTCGGCTCGATTGCCGGAGGAGTCCTGTTCTGCGCACTCCTGATTCGTTTTTTTGTCCAGCTCGGTACAAACAATCCTGTCCGTACGGCGAACGAAAAGGGCATCGCCTTTGTCAATATCCTTATTATATCTGTCACTCTCGTCGTTGTCGCCGTCCCCGAGGGTATGTCCAGAAACCCTCTCAATCTTCACTCATTTGATTTTATCATTTTATCATACCTCCAGGTCTTCCCCTGGCTGTAACACTAGCTCTGGCCTTCGCTACCAAACGAATGACTTATGAAAACCTTTTGGTCCGCATTCTTGGATCTTGTGAAATTATGGCAAATGCCTCGGTTGTTTGCACGGATAAGACAGGGACGCTTACTCAAAATTTGATGACGGTCGTAGCGGGATCTATCGGTGTTCATGCCAAATTTGTTAGAAATCTTCACGAGAACTCGGCACGACACAATGCTGATGGCAAAGACGACAAGGACTCTGATTTTCCGCTGGAAAGTGTTGGGGAGCGCAAGAATCGTGAAGACTTCTCCATCGACCAAGCACAGCTGAATGACGTCTTGTCTCCTGCGCTTCGTGAGCTTTTCAATGAAGCTATTGCGGTCAATTCTACGGCATTTGAGGATAGGGATCTGAAGACTGGCGAAATGGTGTTCGTTGGGAGCAAGACGGAGACGGCTCTTCTGCAGTTTGCAAAGGAGCTTGGCTGGAGAGGCTTCAGGGAGACACGAGAGGCAGCGCAAGTTGTTCAGATGATTCCATTCTCGAGCCAACGCAAGGCGATGTGTGTCGTCGTCAAACTGCCTGACAATGCAGGATACCGAGCCTACCTGAAAGGCGCATCGGAGCTCTTGTCGAAGTCTTGCTCTAAACATGTTGTTGTGCGTCCGCCCTCGTCAGGGAAAGCTTGGGAAGGACAGGATGGGATCGAAGTGAAAGAGATCGACAAGCTCGAAGCGGAGAACATCAATCGTACTATCATTTTTTATGCCAACCAGACCCTCAGGACAATTGCGTTGTGCTACAAGGATTTTGAGCAGTGGCCCCCTATGCACATGCAATACAATGAGGAGAACGAGGTGAATACTTCAGCTTCATGACCTGCTACCCTTGTCTAAAATTTCCGCTCAGGTGGAATTCTCCGACTTAGTTCAGGATTTGACACTTATCGGCATTACGGGTATTGAGGATCCACTCCGCCAAGGTGTTCGTGAGGCGGTGGCAAAGTGTCACCATGCTGGCGTCACCGTCAAAATGTGTACCGGTGATAACGTCCTCACAGCCCGTTCGATCGCTCTTCAATGTGGTATATTCACGGCCGGTGGTATCATTATGGAAGGCCCGCATTTCAGGAAGCTTACGAAAGCAGACCGCATCGAGATTGTGCCAAGGTTGCAAGTGCTAGCACGGTCTTCGCCTGAAGATAAGGAGGTCCTTGTCAACACTCTCAAAAGCCTTGGTGAGATTGTCGGTGTCACTGGTGATGGTACAAACGATGGGCCTGCCTTGAAGGAAGCAAACGTTGGCTTCTCTATGGGCATCGCTGGTACGGAAGTTGCAAAGGAAGCATCTGACATTATTCTTATGGATGACAATTTTGCTTCAATCGTCAAGGCTATCATGTGGGGCCGCTGCGTGAATGACGCCGTGCGCAAGTTCCTACAATTCCAACTCTCGACGAACGTCACGGCTGTTATAATCACTTTCGTGTCAGCGGTGGCGAGCGTCCAAGAAGCATCAGTTCTCACGGCCGTTCAGCTACTCTGGATCAACATAATCATGGATACCTTCGCCGCGTTGGCTCTCGCTACTGACCCTGCCTCAGAGTCACTCCTCGATAGGCAGCCTGACAAGAAGGCAACACCTCTCTTCACGACCGACATGTACAAGCAGATTTTCCTTCAGTCTGTCTATCAGATCATAGTCATTTTGGTTTTCCACTTTCTCGGACTTCAGATCTTGGGTCTTGAGCTTACTGGCAACGCACTGGAGGATAAGCATACGAACCTAGTCGTTCAAACCCTGGTGTTCAATGCTTTTGTCTTCGCTCAAATTTTCAATTCGTTGAACTGTAGGCGGTTAGACAGAAGACTCAATGTCTTTGAAGGTATCCGAAAGAACAGATATTTCTTGACTATCACGCTTATCGGTTAGTTCTGCTCTGTTCTCATGGTAAATATTATTTGACCCCTCTCGGCAGAAATTGGTGTGCAAATTCTGATTGTTTTCGTCGGCGGTGATGCGTTTCAAGTTACAAGAATCGGGGGTCGCGAATGGGGTATCTCACTCGCACTTGGTGTTGTGTCCCTTCCTCTTGGCGCACTGATTCGTTGTCTCCCCAACGAACGATTTGAGAGAGTTTTTAAGAAGGTTGGCCTTCTTGGTAGGCCCGATATCTTGCCCACCACCAGTGTCGAAGGCGAGGCTTGGAGTAAAACGGTGAACATTGTCAGACAAAATCTCGGGACTTTTACGAACGTCCGCGGTGGACGCATGAGGTCGTCTTCTATCGTGACGAGAGGCAAAATGGTTTTGAGACGCTCCGATACCGATGTTAAGTTGCCAAATTTGACGTAAGTCCTTCCTAGCTATCTCTCAATCTTGATGTGACGCGATGCCCTTTTTATAGATCCTCTCTGATGGCGATGGTACCTTCACTCGTCGCTGGCGCTGTGGCTGCTGGTCAGAGGACCGCACGAGGCTCGCTTTCTGACCCGGCAGCCCACGATCCTTCAAAGTCCTCAGCCGCCCTCATGGAAGGCCATTTACAATTTCACCCAGATACTTCTCATGACGATCCGATGTTTAAACGATACGGTGCAGGCAGCCAGCATCTCGTGTAAGTATTTTTTCGGGTCCTATCAGCGGTGGATGAGGAAGTTCGTTGCTTGTGAACACAAAGTAAATTAATCGGCCTCGCGTCAGCTGGTGTATAATAGATACCCTTTTGTCACACGGCAACGCATTCTTGTTCGTTTACCGTTCAATAGACAACTACACCGTTTGTGATAAGAATACACTACATACATAGTTATATATTACATACACAGTTGTATACGATACATTCTAATCGTTCACAACCTTCAATTTCAATATTAATAAATTCAGCAGCTGTCTGCACAGCATCACAATTTTTCATGTCATGTCAGAGAAAAATTATCGCTCTGCTTTCCTTGGCATCTACACATAGAATTTAGTAGCGCTTGCTTGCAGGGCGATGTGACTGCCAGATATATCGTCTCAAAGCGATAACTATCTCACCGACGAATCTGAAGATCAAAGATAAGTTCTTAAAATGGAGTCTGTGAAGTTTATACTTGTAAGTATGGCGCAATTCGTACGGCACTGTTAGATGGCCTGCTTGGTTGGATTGGGAGCGTGGCTTCTGCCCCTACACTAAGGCTGTGCATGTGTACCACAGATGTACATTGACTGACGGTGATAGGAACGCGTTTTGACGCCTCTCGCATCGAGATAGCTTCCTAGAAAATACAGATTGAGACGTCTGAATATATTTCCAATGATATTGAGACCTTCTCCTTCATGATTTTGAATAATATTAGCAACATGGAGTCGTTTCTATCCACTCTGAAGTACTTACGCCTTGTATCTGGTGCATCAACCGATCAAGACATTTGTGGAGGCTTTAACAAGGGCAAATCGTTCAACGTCCCAGGAGTGATTCGGTAATTTCCCGCGCTCGTCATGCGTCGCATCCTCCAACTCAGCATTGAGCGACCTCCATCAGCTTGTTCGGTTTGTTGGCACCATCACCGAGCTTCTCAACAAGTTGGTAGGATGTGAATTTAAACCAGTTACACCAAACGTGCGATGAAGAGACATTGATATTAACACTGAGTAGACACCGTCTAATACGAGGCGAGGATAGAGATTGGCCAGTACATGCCGATATTAACAAGGTAATATGTCGCATAGAAGAAGCTCACATCGCTTCTGTAGAGACCATCTTCTGGCAGGGAGGGACAAGATAGATGTTGATGGAAAGAGCGAATAGGAGAATGTTCTAGGTACGAAATTGTGATTTTGGTACACTAATTTTTGCACGTCTTCGGACGAGAAGAGTCCTGCTGTCGAGAGGAAACAGGAAACATCTGCTACATAGATATGATTGTAGATCAACAACTGCCGGAGAAAGAAATGAGTTGTCATGGTCCTTTGAAACCAAGGTTAACTGAACACAAAAGCATCTCCAGCGGAAGGTGATTACAATGATGATAAGGAGCCACTGTAGAAGATAGGGTCAGAGAAGAGTGTTGCGAGGCTTTGCCGAAGCCTAAATTTTGGACATGTAGAAGACCTTGCCTCACGCATCCGAATGATTCTAGATGACCCCAGCTCAGGATGTTCAAAGCCGCTGGTATTTACCAAAGCATTCAGGGCCTTGACTGATCTGGAATTCTCGAAAACAAGTGTGCTTCCAGTACAAAGACAATTGGCAAGGATAATGGAGTATATCGCATCGTATCAAGATGGGTCCTGGAGACCAGTGCTAAAGTAAAGCACGTCTAACATTGACAAGCAGCGGATGAAGCTTGAAGCTGAAGACCAGACCTAGTGGAGGCGGCAATGATGTAGCACAGCCACCATGGCCTCGTCGAACTCACTAATACCCAGAACGCCTTTTCGTGTCGCAGAGGCTGAATCAGAGGCTGTTTCCACATTGAGAACGACCAAAGTACGTCCGTTCATCCGCAAAGACTCACAATGAGCTGATTGATCGTTCGCCGACGTGGTCGTAGAGGAAATTAGACGACGCTTTCCAAACCTTAGACAACGCAGTCTCGTCTCCTGAGATACAGCGTCCTCCTCCGCTGAAAAAGTCATATACGATACGCTCTTTATATTCAACTTTAGCAAAATATGGCATTACAGGGAAAGAACAACCGGAGTCAGTCTTAGAAGAACATGCGCTCTAGCTTGAACTCTCATTGACAACAGTTCATTAGACCGTGTCAGCAGGCCATAGAAGTGACGTTACCAACCACTCAAAGCACCCCCCATCTTTCGGCGATCCTGACGCGCGCCGCAAAGCGTACTCGAAAGGCATTGTCAACCAAGTTCGGTTCACCCGCGGCGCCACTACCTCCCATGGCAGAGTATCGGCCTTCTTCTCTCCCTGCATTCTTAGCACGTCTATCAACGTTCAAGCTGTCTACTTATGCCAATAAGCCCTCTATGGTCGACGCTGTGGCTGCTTCAAAATGCGGATGGATCAATGAGGGAAAAGATAGATTGGTTTGTGGGCTATGTAGGGCTTCTTGGGTCATCGCTGGAAGAGATGGAATGAGTAAAGATGCTGGTGAGCGACCTCTAGCATATTGTTTCATGCTTTGATCATGACTCCGAAAGCCAATGCACTCCTTGAGAAGCAGCGAGTCTCATTAGTAGATGCACACAAGGATGGTTGTCCATGGAAGATCAGGCAATGCGATCGTAGGTTCTATTTCTAAGTCTGTTTGTCTCGTTGTGAGGTGTTTCGCAGCGACCATCTACTGTGTTTCCCTTCAATCTCCAGCCACCATGGTGAAAGAAATCAAGATCAATGCAACAACCTTGGATCCTTGGCTGCGCAATATTACAATAAAACATCCGTTGGTATGTTTCGTCCATGCTTGCGCTGCGTTGCTTGGTGCTAAGATTGACAATAGACATCCACACAAGTCACCTCCCTTCGATCCGCCCTGTTTACCGCCGTCGTCCCCTCGAATGCCCACTCATTATCTTCAAACCTAAATACAACTTCCCTCAATCCAAACGATGACAATGTATTTCTCAATCTCGATGATGGAACCTCGGAACCTTCCAATGAGGCGATACTAACTTCTCTATTTGGCTGGAGCTTGGCTCCTACCGTACCTCCGGACCCATCGCAACGTTCATCTCTGGCTCAAATCAAATCACGTTCCCCCTCCACGCTTCGCTCTTTGTCACGTTCACGATCATCATCCGTGCACCAGGTATCGCCAGTACCTTCTGCCCTGTCGGCGCCTACCACACCCTCTCGTGTCCCCGGTGCTCAGTTTACATTCCATATGCCGTCAAATGTTAGTGTAAAACGCGATACGATCTTACATTGTACCCTCTGTCAGCGTCGTATAGGTTTGTGGGCATTCAGCCCTGAACAACCTACAAATATCACCCAATCACGTCGTAACTCTGTCGCAACCGACACCATGGAATTTACCGGTTCCGTGGAATCAAATACTAATTCCACTGTTCCCGCCACCTCATCAAAGAAACTTAATACCCAGCGCCCGTTCGACGTTCTGAAGGAACACCGTGCATATTGTCCTTACGTCGTGCGTTCCACAGTAGTCCCAACCTTTCTACCCATCACCTCCGGTGCTGCAGCATCTGCATCATCTCTCCAAAGATCTAACTCTACCGCTTCAGCAAATAGCCAGACTACAACGCTGGAGGGTTGGCGTGCAGTACTCACTGTTGTTCTACGTTACGGAGTTGTTCAGAGGCAGAGGCTTGGGCTTGACTTTGTGGATCGGCTGAGAGGGAATCCTTCAACCCACGATGAATCTATGGAGGTTGATGGCGTCAAGGCCATGATAGCAGGCGTGAAAAAACGTGGGGTAAGTGTAATCCTTTGTATATGCACAGGCCATCAAGTGACGCTATGCTCAGGGTAAGGATTTATTACAATACGTCAAAGGACTACTTGGATAGGCTAGGGACTACTTTGATGCACTACAATGGAGACGGGGACTACTACCTTCCATAAGCTTGTTTTAACTGGGCCAATGCCATCTGTACGAAAGGTCAGACTTGCCAAAATTATGTGATAAGTTTTGGGACAGACCTCGTAAGCTGGCATCAGTGGCGCAAGATCTTTTTCTCCTACACGGAGTCTCTTAACCCTGTCTAGATGATCTGCCTCTCTAAGGATCCCCTTGAAGTATCGTGCCTCAATGTCATCGCTATTAAAACCAATATGTACTCATCTTGAACGCCAACTCACCTCTTGTTCCTCCACTAAAGTCCAAGCGTCTCCTGTACGTCCCGCACGGGCAGTCCGTCCAACACGATGTACGTATTTACGCATATCCACGGGTACATCATAGCTCACTACATGAGAGACATGACTAATATCTATTCCCCGAGAAATTAGATCGGAGCAAACCAAACTGTCGAACCACTGTGTGAGTCAGGCAAAACCACAGTGGGAGACTGACATACATCTGGATTTTGTGTGCCTTGAAATTCTCTAATATGGCCTTTCGTTCACTTGCAGGAAGATCACTTGAGTAAGCGCGAACAACGGTTTCCTTGACTGTGCCTGCTACGGCACTCTGTGCTCTCGCTTTCTCAAAGAAGCCGAAGAGCTGTACGAGTCGGGAGGTAGATTCAGCAGATTTTGTGAACACTAGACCGTTCGTGACTTGACGGAAATGCACAAGGTGGAAGAATATCAATGGTTTTTGCGAAGATTCACATACGATCATGTGTTCCTGATCACCATGTCAGTCTCCGGTTACGCGTCCCAAGTAAATGAATTTACTATCAAGGTTGCGGGCATTGAAAACTTTTCCAAAACCACATCAAGAACCCCTTCTTTTTTGCTCTCTTGTACAATAAAGTACTTGGGGTCTCGCAGTTCCAATGTTGCAATCTTACCGGGATCACGAGTGAGCGTAGCAGAAAATAGAAGCTTTTGGCACGAAGAAAATCTTGTTTCCGTCGGGAAAACACGAACATCCGGATATGGGAGGTTGTGCAAAAACGCTGGTGCAACTGCGTCCGCTGTTGGCAGTGTTGGCGGACCAGGTGAAATGAGCTCATCGATTCGTGGTATTGGACGTGTAGCTGCTAGTACCTGAGCTAGCCAGTCTTGAAATGACTGTGCGAGCAGGCGATCAGCTTCATCAATGACCTATGTTGAAAGAAATCGGCAAATGATTCATAAAATGTCAATGAAGCATCATAAAACACAGAAGACATACGAGAAAGCGCAAGTGCTGTAGAGAGAAGTTGGGTGTTTCGTGGAGATGATCCATCAATCTTCCTGGTGTGCAGATTAGTATGTCAACTTTGCTAGAACCGCCTTCAAAACTAGGACCGTTAGCTTGAAACGCAGGGTTCTCAAGAATGGGGAGATGCGCACTCACCGGGAAGATCTATCCGCAACAAGCTGAGACTGTTCATGAGAGAAAGAATGTTGTCCAGTTGCAGTGCCAATCTGGATGGAAATCAGACTAGGATTCGGGTTATAGAGTGACGATCAGACCTGGAGGCCCCTACCTCGTCCGAGGGCTTCAAAAGTTTCACGGACTTGCATGACGAGATCACGAGTAGGAAGAACGACTAACGCACGTAGTCGAGTGACTATTCGAGTTGACAGAACCTATCTTATGTGAAAGGGCGTTGTAACGACGTAGAATGATTGGTACCTCAATGATAGGTAGGATATATGCCAATGTTTTCCCACTCCCAGTAGGAGCAGACACGCAGATATCCCGAGGTGGATTATACGGTTGATAGAGGGCTCTTTGGAAAGGATCTCGTGGGAGTAAAAAGGGAAGAAGGCAAGTTTGAACTGAGGATGATGCATGAGATGATAAAGGAGGTAACAAATGACCGTGGCATACCAGCGAATAGCTCTGTTATACCTAAGTCTTGTAACCGTTTTCTCGTTTTTTCACTCAGTTGTGTACCACCGTCATTTGGTCCATCTGGTATGGGCAGTGATGTCGCAGGGTCCACGAGTTCAGCGTCTACTAGAGCTTCATCGAGGCCTTGCAAAGCGAGGACAGATTTGGAGGGAGCATTGGGAAGAGCAGGAAGTGGAAACGAGGGAAGAGTCCTTGGGAGTAAATGGGGTTCGGGTGTGTCCCTGGCCAATGCTATTTCTTCTACCACTTTCCTCCGCTTTTGAGGTCGCTTCGAGGTCGTTTCTTCATCGTTTTTCTTCTCGTCTTGCTCGAGTGCAGCTTGATCATCGTCTTGTAGAATCAGGTCATCGTCTCTTGAAATTGGGTCCTCGTCAGCTGCGTCGTCGTCATCGTCTTCGCTTTCCGACTCGTCACCTGCCCTAAGTACTTTTATGGGAACTCCAGACGCTTTATTCTTGAACTTCCTACGCTCTTTTTTACGTTTGAGATATCTTTGTTTTGCTTTAGTTTTTCCCTACATGATGCTACACCGTAAGGATCATAAAAATGCTCGCGTCGGTCACGATAAAATTGACTTAACCTTGAGGGTGTGAACCGTTGTCGTCGCCGACATGAGATGCTCTGATTATTTAGCAGGAGGGTACACCTCTTTTTGGTTGTCGTTGTTGTTTGTTTTGGTTGTGAGATATTGAAGACGTAGGAAACTCGATTACACCGCCACTTGACTAGATATCGAAATCAAGTTTGCGGTGAATAATGCTCAGTGATGTCTTCATTGTCCACTTTATAGACTCTTCCTCCAGAATGCTCAGGAAATATCTCGCACTTGGTCTTTCTCCCGGATCCTCATGTATACAACTCTCCACAAAATGATGAAACCAGTCTGGGACTCGTCCCCCAACCCTCGCCTCATCTTCTCTTCAAAAAACAGGATGGTGACCGATGGAAATCCTTCCGCCAAAAATAACCTATCTCCGATCCAATCTGCCACAACGTAAGCCTGGAAGCAAAGACATATCGTGCTTCGCTCTGCGATAGTACTCAGACCTAGTTAGAAATTAGTCAACACTTGACAGAACACCATCCATAAAACAGATACCCCATGCAAGAGCCTCCTGCACAGTCAGAGTACATGCAGTAAAAATCAGATCTTTGGCTTTGGAGGGACCTAGAAGTCTGGTGGCTCTTTGTGTGCCACCAGCACCTGGTATAATCCCAAGACTGGTTTTGGGGAGGCCAATCTTCTGAATACTATTTCCTTTAAAATCCATCAAAATCAAAAGTAAAGCTCAAGCTTAGATCAGCAATAGTTGCTGTGCACAAATCACAGACAAGACTCAACTCTAGTCCACCTCCAAGGGCAGGACCGTCAATAGCAGCAATGGTAGGCATAGGGAGGTTCCCAAGCTTTCCAAGTGCATCACATAGGTCAGAAAGGAACTTGTAAACTTGTACTTGAGACATGGTATGCCTTTCAGAAAGATCCGCGCCGGCATAAAAAGATCCCATAGTTATTGACTAGAGAATGAGGATACATATGCTGATTGTACGGTGATCAGAGTAAACTCATAAGTTATGAGTAGTGGGTTGAAGACCACTTCTTATTGAAATGGACCTTTTCTAGACTCTCTCTCAATTACTGAAGTTCAATTTCTCAAAATAGAGGGGCAGTTGATCATTTGTAGTTGCCTCAAGAAGAGCTAGGGAGATGGCATTCTTGCTTTGTGGTCGGTTCAAAGAGAGACAGACAATGCCTGGGTGAGAGGGGATGTTGTCCAAGAATGCTTCTCTCTGGGATGTTGATAGCCATTCGCAGAATCCACCCAGAAACGATCGTGTAAATGGTCTCAACACCAGCATTAGCCTAACTTGCAAGGTCCATCTATATAGCTTGCTCTTACAACATTACAATAGTATGTTGTCCGACATAATTGGCTCATTTGGGCAAATGCATAAGAGTGACTACATATTCAGTCCTCTTTGAATTTCCATCCTGTTTTTAGTTTTCCACAAAATATATTGTTTGTTGATATCACATTCCACTAATTTGTTGTATATAGCAACCATGATAGTTGTCTCTCAGGCAAGTAGCAAACTTTCAATGTCTACATTCAACCTGATATGTCAGACCTAGTTCTTAATATCTAGTTTTGCTGATGCTTCTTTGCAGGTAGTACAGCAAAGAAAAAACAAATGAATACACAGAAAAGTATTAATAATCTATATGACTCAAACTTGGCACAGCTTGGATCAAAGATGGTTTTGCATATACACCAAGAATTAAGCTCTGTGGTGCAGTCAATTGTCAGCACAAACTTGGATGATCAAATTTGTGAAGCAAACTGTAGTCCATAACTATTGGCCAAAAGTAGGTCTCAGACACATATAGTTACACCATGTCAAACTAGATACTGGAAAAAACTGAAAAACTTTAGCATGCTTCTTGTAACTCATGGTTATACTCTACTTTTCTAAGTTCAACTAGAGCATTTATCAATATTGTGGAACCTACTTCATCTTCTACAAGCACTGTGACACTTGTCCTGAAGGTTTGAATACTCATATGCCACTTAGTTTGTTCTGATTTCATCATGAAAGGATTACAGTATGCCTTGGCTTTGTTAGTCCCTTCAGACCCTGATGAGTATAAGTGATAGTTCAAAGATGGATGCTCAAGAATTAGCATCCAACCACCCCTGAAGTTGTACATTGAATGGAGCAGGCAACACTTCAGGAAATGTAGCATATTTCCTGAGAAAAAGGTGTTAGAAATATGTTTTTTAATTTCTGATGCCTTTTTCTCAAGAAACATGTGAATTATTGTATCAGATAATTTTAGGAAATATTTAAAATATTATTTTATTGTTTCTTGCATAAAATAATAAATTTTTCTGGTATTTATCTTAAGAAATAATGATAAAAATAGTTGAAATGTTCTCAATTATTTTCTTGAGAAACACTTAATATCTTTCAGCACATTTTGCTAGCTGTGGACAGTGCATGGAATGCTATATAGTTGGTAACAAGCAGATCAAAATCTTGTGCAGCCAAAGTGTTGTACAACTACCTGAGAGGTGTTATTAAGAGGAACTCATCTACAATGGTACATGTCTGATCAACACTTAGTTGGTTGGATGGCATCATTGAGGGGGGTTCATCAACAATGGTGAGTTGCTGTGTCTGGTTGATACTCAGTTGGTCATTGTTGTGCTCCAGTTTGGCAACACAAGACAGAGACTCACAAGCTTAGAACTTGTTAATTCTGTATAGTCACAGAAAAATCTCAACACTAACCTGTGTCAGATAAATAGAAATGGTGGACCCTAGACAGATGTTATCATACATAATTTCAAGGCTCAGCAATTGTGGTTAGCTCTGGGCTGGTATACTTGAGGCTGAAAAGTTGGCATTGTGATGGGTGTGAGAAAGAGTGTGTATTTGTAATCATTTGGATACTATAACAACTCCAGATACTGATGAGTAGTAGATGTCCTCCTCATAATTGACAAGACTGACACTAGCCCAAATCTCTTGTTTTCTTTTCCACTGTCTAAAAAACTATAGGATATGACCATATGCCATATTCCACCCTTCATCTATTCCAACAATTTTTTATGCTTGATAACAACATTGACAGCTTGGATGTCAATTCTGTGTATGAGGAGATCAGAGCAGATGAGATTATGGCAGACACTATTGCAAAAGTCATAAAAGATGCAGTTTTGATTTGATTGCACCATCTTAATATATGAGTAGAAGCAGGAATAACCAAGCTCCATGATTTTTTTTGGCAAGGAGCTCAACACAATTGGTGGTGGTTTGATTATTGGTTTCCCTGTGTTGAAATCAAGTGCAATACCACCTTGGAGTTTCCAAGCAAGATGGAGAAAGTAGCCCATTCTCAACTTGTCTCAACTGCTCCAAAGCCTCTGAACACAACTAAATGCCATGTCCACCCTCCCCATCCCTACCAGTCCCCTTTATAAGTAGCATGCCTCCCCTTCTACCAGTGCTCCTCATGGGACTTGTACATCCAAGCCCAGGCATGTGCTCTACAGTATGTATACAGCTGCCACTATATATATACAAGTTTGTTGAAGTACATTTGAGAGGCATAGGGTATGGTGTTGCAATGGTGTCAATGCCTTATAGATGTGTTGGAGAGGGTTGGGATGGTATCAGCATGTGTGTATTGAAGAATTAAAATGGTATGACTTGATGAATGAAAAGATAGATAAACTAACATGAAACAACAAAGGGAACAATCTTTCACCATAGATTACATTGCACAATTCTCATTGTTCAATACAATCAACTAGTTTTTCCCTCCCTTGTTCCTTTTATCTGCCTGTAATATATGAAAAAACTGAAGAAATATAAGTGAAAAGAGAACTGACCTTCTAGCAATTATGCCTGTTATAAATCCCCTCCTCCCTATCAATTTCCCTAATCACCTTCACACTCCAAGAGACCCAGACATACTTGATCCCATCAGTATATTTATTTCCCTTTACTTGACTAAAGCAATACTTACCAATAGCAAGGTGTTTGACAGATATCCCATTGCTTCAAGTTCCTTTTGAAAGTACAGCCCCCAATGCTTCTCCCACAAATGAGCCACAAACTTTGTGGCACAAACATCATTGCTGGATCAGATGCACATGTTAGTGTTGTGCTGAATTGAGGCCTAGAATTGAATTGAAAGATAGCCAAAACAAAAGACTGTACACAAATCTGTTGGCTCTTCTCTAGCTCAAAGACAGGGTATCCTTTGAGTCAAGACTTGCTTAGGCAAAGGACAGGGTGGCACATTGGGATCTTGAA
>JABCKS010000061.1:0-10227 GCA_018851325.1 Termitomyces sp. DKA19
AGAAGGCTTCCACAATTGCAAGGAGTTCCTTGCCATAGATGTCATAATTGAGTTCTACAGGAATCATGGAGTGGGCATAGAATATAATGGGGTGGAGTTCCTGGATGTTGGGGTCAGCCTGGGAGAGAATTCCAGCAAAAGCATAGTCAGAGGCATTGCATTCAAGAATAATTGGGAGGGAGGGGTTGTAATGTCAGAGAACAGGGGTGGAGGTGAAGGTGGTTTTGAGGAGTTTGAAGATGTCTTGACAGTCTGAGTCCCAGTTCCACAGGATGTCTTTCTGGGTTAGGCAAGTGAGCTTTTTTGTGATCCCAGAGTAATTGTCAATGAACCTCCAGTAGAAGTTCACAAAACTGAGGAAGGACTGGAGTTCCTTCATGTTCTGTGGCTGGGGCCAGTTGGTGATGGCATTGACCTTGCCTGGATCTATGTGGACACCTCCTGGAGTGACAATGACATCTAGATACTTGACCACCTGAGTGTGGAAGGAGCATTTCTCAGATTTAGTATGAAGGTTGTGCTGTCAGAGTCACTCTAGGACATGCTGGACATGAACCCAGTGTTCCACAAGGGAGCTAGAGTAGACAAGGATGTTGTCCAGGTATACCACCATGAAGACATCATTTATGTCAGAGAAGATGTTGTTCATGAGGTACTGGAAGGTAGTGAGGGAGTTGGTCACCCCAAAAGGCATTACTAGGTACTTGAAGAGCCCATATTGAGTCTGGAAGGTGGTTTTCCACTCATGCCCAGGGGCAATGTAAATGTTATTGTACCTGGAGTAGAGGTCAATCTTTGTATATACTTTGGCACTCTGGAGTCTGTCCACAAGATCTCCAATGAGAGGGAGGGGGTACTGGTTCTTCTTCATAATCTGGTTGAGTCCTCAGTAGTTGACACAGAGGCAGAGCATGCCATCCTTCTTCTTAGCAAAGAGAAGTGGGGCTCCAGTGGGAAAAGAGAAGGGTCAAATGAAGCCCTTTCCCAGCATTTTGTCCACATAGTCACTGAGGGCCTGGAGCTTAGTTTCCAACATGTTATAGACCTTCTTGAAGGGGGAGAGAGGCCCCATCTTCTAAGTCAATCTGGTGGTCATAGGGTTGGTGCAGGGAGAGCTTCTTGGCACTTTCTTCTAAGAATATGTCTACAAACTCATGGTATTTGGGGGGGTATGACCTCATGCAGAATCTCCTCCTCAGACTTGATGGGGTCTGGAGGTTTCTGGGCTCAGAGCTGTTCAATAGGGGTTATGTACAGCTGGTAGGCCTGGGTCCCATTGCAGAGTATTCTGGTGAACAGGGCAGCCCCTATGATATGAGGACTATGTTCAGGAGTCTCCTCATTTGAGTTCCAAGAGTTTTTTAGATCAGGAAAAGCAGTATGAGGAAAAGATGGCCTTTAAAACCTGTTGTAGGGGATGTTGAGTGGGAAGAAGTTGGAGGGTAGGGATTGAGGGGAGTTTCTAAGAGGGAGGTTACAGAAGTGTAGTCATAGGGGAGGGTGTGGGAGGGGGAATGGAGAGGGAAGCACTGACATCAGCATTGAGGTTTTCTAGAGAGTGAGGCTTGTCAGCATCAGTTTCCTTTCTCTCCCCTCAGGTCCTGCAACAAGGGTTGGAGGGGGAAGCCAGGGTTCAGAGCAGGGGGGCAGTCAGGGTCAGGTTTATCCTTAATAGTGGGGAAGCATTGGAATTGGAGCAATATCCTGGTGGCCAGTTGAGCATCTTTACTGTTGAATGTCATGCTTATGGAGTTCTAGTTGATGTTGGGGTTGGCCTCTTGTAACCAGGGTAATCTGAGGATGATCAGGGTGGCAGGATGTAGCTGGGTGATCTGGAGGTCAATGGGGAATTCCAGGCTATTGGCGAGGCAGATGCCATCAACATGGTAGTAAGAGATTGTTTCAGAGGGTGTCAGGTTTCCATCAAAGAGTTGCAACTCAATATATGTCTAACACCTTACCCAGGAGGCTCAGTTCCCTACTTGTAAAGGTTCCTCTGGCCCCACTGTCCAGAAGCATGGCATGGATGGTACTCATGGATTGGAGGGTGACATCAATGATGAAGGAACATGCCAAGGTCAAATGTAACCTGCTAAGGCTTTCAGCATTTGTTGGGTCTGAGTTGGAGGAGAGGGAGAAAGGGATGGCAAAGGGGTCCATGCAGTCCAGGGTTATAGTAAGGGTTTGCCAGTTGATGCGGGGGTTGACAGGGTATAACTAGGAAAGGCCCAGGACCACAGGGGTGGATTCATGCAGCCAGATGATAAGCATCCAGAGCTTGAGTTGCATGCCATTCTCAAAGTGCAGGGGAATATATGTGTAGTGGATGATTTCTCTGGTGGAGGACAGCCCATTGTTAAACAACTGGAGCTAGATGGGGTTGGGCAATTAAATTCAGGGGAGGGAGGAGAGATGGACTCAATTGTCATTGACAAAATTGTCTGTGGTGCCACTGTCTATCAGGGTGTTGACAGTGTCAGAGCAGAGGAAGGGGGTGAAGAAGGTGCAGAGTAGGAAAGATTGGGAGGATCAGGAGAAGAGATAAGCTGTAAGGGTGTCTGGAGCTGATACCAAAGCATGTATGTGTAAGACTGTAGTAGAGAAGACATTAGGGTCAATTCTGCAATTCAGCATGTCTTCTAAGTCAACTAAATTGCTGATTTGTTTTCTGCATACTGAAACTCATACTTGTCTCTGTCTATGGTCCAGATAGCTTGTCCAAGAGCACCTTGCTCTAGGCATTCCTGGACAAAGTGCCCAGGCTTGCCACAGAGTAAGTATACTTCTGCTCTGCATTGCTGTTTCTTTGTTTCCTTGGAAATGGCCACTCAGGGCTAGTCCAGCTGGCACAACTAATTAGCCTGCAATAATTTGTCCTCTAGGTCTTTGCTTGTAGACTTGGGGTTGCTGTCACCCTGCATTAGGGCATCACTCTGGTTATTGGAATCTGGGACAACCACTTGAAGTCAGGTGGAAGGTTGCATAGTATTTCCAGGGCTAGGTTGATTGGGGTTTTGGGCAGGGAGGCTGGTTATAGTGGAGTTAGAGAGTTGGGGGGGTCTGTTGTAGGGTTGCCAGGATCTCCCCAAGGGGTAGGAGGAGTAGCCTTGGTGGCTAGTCCTGGAACCAAAGGGGTCTTCCTAATAGCACTTGTCAATGTGGGTGACAAGGCTCTTAAGGTCCTCATAGGTGAATTGCTTTGATGTGAGATGGAGGACCTCATGGATTTGCTCAGGAAGGGCCTTGTTGAGTTGGAAATGCAGTGCATAGTAGTTCCAACCAGTCTTGTAGACCTCCTTTTTGAACTGAACAATGAATGTTGTGAAGTGCTTCTTCAGAGACATCTGGAGTAACATGAGCTTCCTTTTGGCCTTGGCAACAGTATTGTAAACCCCAAACTTTAATGAAAATTCCTGCAAAAAGGCTTTTCAGTCAGTGGATAGTGGGTGACAGAGGTTGTACCAAAGAAAGGCTGTGTAGTGGTCCAGGGCAATCCCCTGTAGATAGAAAGAGGCAAACAAAAAGGGTCCTCTGGTGGTCTATAGGGGTCCCTGGGAGGTCTGAATGGCCCTCCAGGGGGTCTAAAGTGGCCTTCCTAAAGCTCCAGGCCTGAGGAGGGGTTGGATGCTGCTATGGGTGCCAGTGCTGGTGCTGGGGGGGGAGTGGGAAGAAAGGGGTGGGGGTGGGCAGAGGGAGGGTTATGAAGGTCAAAATGTAGGGGAGGGTCCTACACTTAGGAGTTTTTGGGTGGCAGAACATTCATTGTGAGCCCTATATGGGCTTCCTTGCTGCATCTAGGTTGTCCTGTTGTTGGTTTCCATCATTTAGGGCCTTGGTGGGTTGGTGGGGGGCCTGGTCCATTTTTTGTTATAGGTGGAAGGAGTACATAGAGTCAGAGGAGTCCTCAAACCTTCCTAGCAATAGTGATACATGGATTTCCCAAACCAGGTTATATAGCTCATTCTGCAAGGAGGTGTCACCTTGGAGAAAGTCAAAGGCTTGCACTGATAGGTTCCCTTGCTCATAGAGCTCAAAGAACATTACTATGTGGTCTGCCTTGACTTCAGCAGTAGCCTCAAAGGTGAGTTGCCCTAGTTTCTCAAGGAGACTCTGGGTCCATTGGGAGAAGTCTACTTGTGGGAGTTGAAGTTTCCATAGGATTATGCTATGTTGCCAGGAGTAGTCTGCCAAGCACTCTTCCTGTCAGAGCAGGAGGTTCCCTCCCATCTGGGGCACATTTCTAAGTCCTATAGGTGTAGAAGGCATAAGGATAGCCAGAACTGCCATAGACCCCCTTTGGGGAGGTGTGAGGTATATAGTTGAGGTCAGGAGTAAGTAGCCCTTAGCCCCTGGTGCATACTCTACTCCAGTAGTAAACAGACCAGTGCTGGCAGGTACCAAAGTATTCCACCCTGTATTCAGAGCAGCAGGCCTTCTAGGTGCAGTCCCATGTAGGGGTCCTGTGTAGGGGGAGGTGCCAGGGAATGTCAGTCAGGAGCCAGGCTCTGACTTACTAAAGATCCCAGCCCAAATCTGTGTGTAGCTATTGACCAGTACTAATGCAAGGATTGGAAAGGGGGTGGTTGCAGATAAGAGGTCTGCTTGTTTTGAGGCATAACTAGAGGTTGCACATAGTAGGTTGGTACAATTGAGTTGCTGTAGGAGTCCATAGTGTAAGTGGCAGTGTGCCAGTAGAGGGGGCTGGCATAGTGAGCCATCAATTATCTGATGAGTGTGGAGAGTCTTGATATTATATCAGGTCCAGAGAACCTGGAGGCTCACCTCCAAGAGCAAGAACCCACTAGTTAGTTAGTCAATGATGAGAAGGGGAATGTACAAGTGTTCCAGGCTTATTTTGGGCACTAGGCAATGTCCCAGAGCTGATATGATGAAGGCAGAGGTGGTTAAAGTCTGTGAGAGTATTCTACAGACTGAGACAACTATGCTAGATGAGTGAAAGAGAGGAGAAGGAGAATAAATTGAGTAGAAATAGAGACAGAAAGTGCAGAGAAATGAGAAGTAGACAAAAGTATGCAATATCAAGACTACTGACTAACTATTGGGTTCTAGGGCTATATACTCAAGGTCTTTGGAGAGAGTTGGGGATAGTAGGGGGATCCCAGGTAGATGACACCCATCCAGGACTTGGCCTTTATTGCAGCAGAGCCTAAGTATGGTTCAAAGTGGGCCCTAAGGGGGGATCTATATAGCAGGGGCATTTTAAGACTGGGGTGGGCCCTAAGGTTGCATTGGAACTCAGGAAGCAATCTAGCCAGTGATCTGGTGATATGTAAGGCACATTCTGAGGAAGTTGTCAGGGTTGGGCTTGGGAATGCATGGGCCAGTGATTCAGTGATGTGCAGGCCACAGGCAGGGTCCAGGTAGAGGGCAGGAACATCCCAGGGTTGGGTGGGGTGGTTTTGGTAGTTGTCAGAGGTGGCAAGGGTAAAATTGGTGGAGTTCTGACACCTTTGTCAAGCTACTAGTATATTTTGCTGGCTGCTCTATCAGTACATAAGTTAAAGACATTGGCAGCAGTTACAGTACTTAGATTATTTGGATTGACAAATGAGTAAATTTATCTTCCAGTGACAATACAAGCTTCACTGACTGCCATGAGGTGGCCATACCTAGATTTTACCCATTCTGTGCATTTGATAATGCCCAACTCTTGCATTGGCAATTGGAAGTCAAGCTGGTGTTATCTATTCAGACTAGTAGTAATGTAAATGTAAATATGACAAATGGAGTAACTTTGAGAAGAATTCTGGTGCAACTTGTGAGGCTACAATATGTAGTAATGGAGCATCAAACAAGGCTAATCTTCAGTGTATAAGTCTTTCAGGGCAGAGTCCATAAACTGTTGCAGCTATTTATGCACAAGAGGAGACAGTACTTAACTAAAAGGACTGGTAACAGCCTGAGATGTTCACAGTGACTGGAGTCTATAGAATCAGAATAATTGGATTAGGATGTAGGTAAGTACACTATATATACCTGGATTCTATAAAATCAGCATAAGGAAACTATAGAATTCAGAAAGTGAAAAAAATTCTACACATTATATGAAAGATGAAGTAGGTGAGTGGTATTAGCTCTAATTACTACTCAATGTATGTGCAACAATTTTGCATCTATAGACAAAACATTGTAAGTTCTTTTCTATAGTATGGTAAGTCCATGGTCCATAATGTAAGATTAGATTAGTAGCTCACTCTCAGTCTGTAAGGGCAACCTTTGGAGGCTGTAGCTCAATCACACAGCTGGCAAAGGGAGATCTAAAGTAAATTCACCACTATACTAAATCTACAAGTCTAACTATACACCTGGCAAAGAGAGATCCAAAGAGAACAAGTCTAAGGACTCCCTATGCCCATATGTCCTTCTAGGCTTCTGGAACCATAGAACTAACTGTACAGTAGGCAAAGAGGTCACCTGCCATTATTAATGCATTGGCACACATGATCTAGCCAGTAGGTAGCTCAAGAAAGATGAGGTAAGATGAGGTAAGGTGAGGTGAGGTAAGGTAAAATGTAAGACAAACTCTAACCTCATAGACCAAAGTTATGTGCTATCATTGATGCATCAATGCATGTGCATCAATGCACTTACCTCAACAGAACAATGATGGAGAGATAGCTTTAAGGTAAAGTGAAGTGAGGTGAAGTGAGGTGAAGTGAGGAGGTGAGGTGAGGTGAGGTGAGGTGAGATAAAATGAGTGACATGGGATGACCCCTAACATCACCCCCCCTCTAGAGTACAACATCTCAATGCACCTGGATAGTAGAATTCCTAAATTGCTCAATCTGCAGCAGAGATGGAAAGAATGCCCCAAATTGCCTTCAGGGCATTGGGGTGTCTGCAGTAAAATTCCTGAACTCAGGCTAGTGTATGTACATTTTCTTGCAGTTCCCAGAAAATATCTTTGGTGCCATATCCCTTTCACTTCACCTTAAACTGTAACTTCACTCAAAACACTCTGCTATTCAATATCTCCTCTACCTTATACTTCTCCACATTATTGACTAGCACTGGTGGTGGTGGTGGTTTTAGACATTGACCAGGAATGGGGTCCTTTGGAGCTGAGAACAATTTAACCATATTGAAAACTAGATGCAACTGCCATAGACTGGTAGGGAGCTTCAACTGGTAAGCTAGTGGCCCTACCTGTCTTTCCACCTTGAATAGCCCTAGGCAATGCTAGGATAACTTCTATAATGGTTTTATTGTCTTAATGTCTGAACTGTCCAAGTATACCCAATCTCCCAGTTTGTACACTGGAGCTAGTGTTCTTCCTTTATCATAGTACCATGTCATATCCTTCTTTACTCTTGCTGTCTTTGCCTCCTCTTATGCCCTCCCTATCTTCTTCACAAACTCATTTGCTGTCTCATTTCTCTGAGGGTCTTGCTTGGGGCTCAAAACCCATATGTAGATGTCAGCTAGTGTCTAGAAAGAAAGGTGTCATCTGGGTGGAGAAGTGAATATGATTGTTGTATTGAATTTCTACATCTGGTAAGAGCTTATCTCAATCATCCTGTCTCTCATTACAGAACAGTTGCAAGTACTGCTTAGGTTCCTGATTTACCCATTCTATCTGTCCATCTGACTGAGAGTGATAGGCCATGGTTGTATGAAGCTTTACCCCCAGCAATCAGTATAGCTCCTGGGTGAACTCAGCCATTAATTGGGGGCCCCTGTCCAAGACATACTCATCTGAGAGCCCATGAGGCTTCCAGACATTCTTCTGGTACAGACTGGTGGCTCCCAATACAGAGCAAGTGGTATGGGTCAGGATAAAGTGTGCCCATTTCCTATAGAGGTCTACCACCACCATGATTGCATTGTACCCATGAGCATTCAGAAGTTTGACAATGAAATACACTGATGCCACACTCCAACAACTGGCAGGGATTGCTAGGGGGTGGAGCTGACCCATAGGCACCTGATGATAAGTTTTAGTATGTAGACAGAGATCACAGGTACTAGTATAAGTGCCAATCTATTTGGACATTTGAGGCTACCAGTAATTCTATGATACCAGTTCCAATGTCTTCCACCTGTCTGAATACCCTGCCATGGAGTCATAATGCTGTTCCACAATACACCATTGGAGCTCCAGAATGTTGGGCACATAAATCCATCTCTAAAAAGTCAACAACCTATCCTGCAGACCCCACTCCTTAGTATGTACTGACTTTACTCCACTGGCCCATTGGTTCTATAGGGCCTGCATGGCTTGCACCACTGCATCCTCCTGAACTCCCTGACAATTTCTCCATCTTATGTCCTTGAGGATGTTTGCCTTCTCTCCTTTAACTACAATCTCCTACAGAGCATGAATGGCAAAGAGCTCTGGCTTTAGGAGCACAATGTTCTCATTGTTATCAGCTCCAATGCCATGGTCTGCTCTCCTAGACAGTGTGTCTTGCTTGCCCATGCTTTTTCCAGTATTCCACTGCATTGAGACTCTTCAAGTAGAAGGCTACCAGGTGTTACTTCTCATCCTCCTTCAACTGCTGCTACTCCTTCGGTAAAGTCTGAGCTATTGGCTTTGATGCAGAAAGGAGCATTGTTGTCTGGAAATAGAAGGACCAGTTTAGAAGTGACAGCCTGTTTAAGGGCATCAAAGGCAGCTTGCTGCAAGGACTCCCATTGCCATGCCACATCCTTACTGGTGAGGTCAAAGAGTGGACAAAGATGGTGAGAGAAGTCCTGAATGAACCTCCAGTAAAAGTTGACAAAGCCCAGGAATGCCTGAACTTCTTGTTCTTTGGCTCTGGCCATTCTGCTACACCTGCCACTTTGACTGGGTCCATCTCCACCACACTATGCAAAATGATCAGACCTAGATACTCTACCTCAGTTTGCTCAAACTCACATTTTTCAGGTTTCAGGTATAGCTGGTGTTGGCAAAGATGTTCTAGAATAATACATGTGATCTGACAATGTTCCTTAGTCTTGAACCATATGGAAAGACCCATCCTTCTTCTTAATAAAGAAGACTGGGAAGGCCAAATTCTCCTGCAGAAAGGCATCCAGTTCATCCTGCTCCCATGGCCATAAGCAGATAGACCTTACAGCTCAAAGGTTCTGCTTCCAGTACTAGCTCAACAGCATGGTCCCATTGCTTGTACTTGGGCAGTAAATCAAAAGATACCTTAGTAAACACTTCCTCAAAATTCTAAAGGTGGCAGGGAACTGGGCTACCAGGGGTTTGAGGCTTTGAGTTTGCTGTAAAAGCTTCAGCCTGCCTCTGGAAGATGGTCTGGCTGGCCCTTATCTCTGCCTTGGTTGGAATAGGGCAAAGAGTGGTAGCATAGATCTTGTCCCCCATTTTAATGGCCTCATCTGAGGACTCTAAGTTCAGGGCATTGACAAACTCCCTAGGTGGCAGGGAACTGGGCTACCAGGGGTTTGAGGCTTTGAGTTTGCTGTAAAAGCTTCAGCCTGCCTCTGGAAGATGGTCTGGCTGGCCCTTATCTCTGCCTTGGTTGGAATAGGGCAAAGAGTGGTAGCATAGATCTTGTCCCCCATTTTAATGGCCTCATCTGAGGACTCTAAGTTCAGGGCATTGACAAACTCCCTTGCATGACCTTCTTTCTCTTGGTTTCTGCACCCAGCTCCTCTAACATCCTTGTAGAGGGCCTTTCTATGAGGGAATGCTAGTGAAGGGGGCCCAAAATGTCAAGATCAGCATAGAGGAGGTGCCCAGCATGACAGGCACATATAGCAGCATGCTTACAGACCTTTGCTCTATGTTTCTCTTGGGCCTCTCCTGTGCAAGTAGTGCAATGATGGGGACAACAACTCATCTTCACCACTCCTTCTGCCCAATCAATCTCTGGATTGTGTTTTCAAAGCCAGGTGAGCCCCAAGATCATATCTTGTCTTCCTAGTTTAGTAATGGCAAAAATCATGCACTCTGAGTGGGTCTAATAATGGAGAACTAGGTCCACTATGGAGTGAATTAAGCCAGCTTTGTTAGAAGTACTGTCAATGTTGTACACTGGAATTGGGCAAAGGAGAGGTTGAGTAGTGAGACAATGTTGTTTTGTATATTCTGTATCAAGAAAAAGGCCAGTGGTCCCACTGTCAAGTAGGGCCATCACATTAAGAGTCTGCTGGATATCTGTTATCTCTATTTCCACCTCTAATTTCAAGAAATTAACAGATGGGGTGGAGATGACATTCTCAAGAAGGAACCCTTGAATGTGGTCAAGAAAA
>JABCKS010000061.1:10449-30940 GCA_018851325.1 Termitomyces sp. DKA19
GTACAATTCATCCATTGCTTTCCTAAAAACCCTCCTCTGACTCTGGAACATGGATACTTGCTTCTCCCTTCTCCTTGCTAGATGGCTTTGCTGCAATGACATTTGGTGATGGTGTTCCCAGCAGCATCTTGTACAGCAAGGAGTTGGACCAATAGCTCCTCTTGTTCTGTCAGAGAGAGGCAGTACACTTCCATTCCCTGAGGACAATAACAAGCAAGATGACCTGCCCTCCCACATCATTGACAGAGCAGGGGGGAGGAGGAGTGTTGGCAAGAGGTGTCTACTTCCATAGGAATGCCTGAGGGCAGTGGATGCAGAGGGATAGGGACTGGAACTGGTGTGGGGTTAGGACAAATTAAGGGAGTGGACAGAAGGGGTGCTCTAAACAGAAGTATTGCCTTGGGGGCCCAATTTGAATGAAGACATACTGAAACAGGCTGGCTGCCATATAGAGCTTGTTTCAGCTTCATAAGCTGCCACTGTTTGTGAGCCACCTTGTACTAGGTCTCAATACACTTATTGTTGGGTCACTCCTCCACTATACTGTCAATTCAGTCCATAAAGGAGGGGTGAAGCCCTTTCTGGAACATGGGACAGAGCTGCAACCTATCCAAAAACCTAGCTTACTCAACCAGAGCTTAGAAAAAGCCAACAACTTCTTTTCTTGCCTGCATTAGTCCTAATCTTGAAGGGACAATGCTGCTGTTTTTGCTGGGTCTAGAGGGAAAAACTCAGCTCAGAAATCATATTTGAATGTATCCCAGTCTGCAAAGCTATGGACTCCTCTGGTCCTCCAAAAAACACAACCTAATTTCATGTATAAGAGAACCCAAGTGATCTTTAGCTCATCTAAAGCAAAGGCATTGCCACTCAACTGGATATAGGTGATACAAGACTAAAGGAATTGCTCTCCAGTCTTCTAATCTCCATCATAAGCATCTGGGAGTGTAGAGCAAGGTCTTTTGACTTGTGCCACTATTTTAGGGTCAAAATGGGTTGGTGGCACAGTTGTAGAGGGAGTAAGAATTGTCTGAGGTGTCAGAGAAGAAAGAGAAAGATGTTCCAATAAGGTCTGTAAGGAATGGGCAATAGTTTAAGTTGATTGGTGTAAGCCTGTGAGTTTGTTGGTATGAAGGGTAAAGGAAGCTTAAGTAGACTATACCTGAGCCTCCAGGAGTAACAAATGGTGTCAGGCATTGTCTTGAGGGCTGGAAGCATCCAGAGGGTCTGATGACAAGGTTGGAGTAGTCATAGAGATCTCAGGTTAAAGACATAGGGGTAGGGAAGGAGCTTCTAGGGGCAAGAGTGACTCTAGCAGCTAAAAGAGCTTCCAGACCTAAAGTGAGAGACTTGTTCTGCTATAAGGACAACCTTTGGAGGCTGTGGCTCAATTGCACAGCTGGCAAAGGGAGATTCAAAGTCTATTCAGCACTATACTAAATCTACAAGTCTAACTACACATTTAGCAAAGGAAGATCCAAAGAGAACAAGTCTAAGGACTCCTTATGCCCAGTATGGCCTTCTAGGCTTCTAAAACTGTGGGATTAACTGTACAGTAGATGGAGAGGCCACATGCCATCATCAACACATTGGTGCACATGATCTAGCCAGCAGGTAGCTTGGGAAACATATGAAGTGAGATGAAGTAAGGCAAAGTAGAGTAAAGTGAGACATGAGACAAACTCTAACCTCATAGACCAAAATCATGTGCCATCATTGACATGTCAATGCATGTGCATTGATGCACATGCCTTGATGGAATGGTGATGGATAGATAGCTTCAAAGTAAGGTGAGGTGAAGTGAGGTAAGGTGAGATAAAATGAGTGAAATGGGACAACCCCTGATACAGTCTTTAGTGTAACTGACTCAAGGTGATCATGTCCATGTCTAGTCTATATACTTATTATCTATCATTATCTCTTTGTTTCATGGCCAATCCTAAGCTGGGTAGTCAATGCTGAACAAAGAAGTATAGTCCCCTTTGATGTTTGTGGTAGCCTTGTATCCTTATACAGTGAATTACAACACTCCTCCTCATATGAGATCCTAGGTCATACCTAGCAGAGTACATAGTCTCATGAATTGAGAAGCAGGTAGCACTTCTATGAAGGTATCTGCTACATTTTATTTCATGTTTATATAATATAATACAATTTCTTTTGATGTAACATGTTCCCAAAGAAAGTGATATTTGATGTTGACATGTTTCACCTACTAGTAAAGCATCAAGTCTCCAGAGAGGTTGATCACAGAGCTGTTGTCACATAGTAGAGTGGTGGGTTCTGTGGAGCTATAGCCTATCACAGTCAGAAAAGTGTATAGCCAAATACATTTCTGCATGGCTTCATATACTACTATGTATTCAGCCTTGCAGGACAAGCAACAACAGTGCATTGTTTCCTAGTAGACCATGAGATTATCCCAGATCCTACTGACTATATATACCCTCCAACCACTCCTTCTAGTATTGAGGCAGTTAGCCTAGTCTGAGTTAGTGAAACTTACTAGCTTGATTTGCTGTTTACCTCTAAGTCTTAAGCTTAGTATGTATACACCCTTCAAGTAACATAAGAGTACATATGGCTGCATGCTGATGCATCTGGGAATAGCAGTCCAGGAACTACAATAGTTGTTGTATTGTATGTTGAATGTCTAGCTTTGGCAGACATAGTAAGGCATAGTAGCCCCTCCATGAGCTTTCTATATGGTATCTGTAAGATCTTTTCATGCTTATAATTTGTTAGCTTTGATACATTAATGCCTTTGAGCTTTGTATCAGATTCCATTAGAGTAGATACTAGGGCACCATCCAATTGTCTGAATTGTTGAATGACCCTGTCAATCAACACAGTTTGTAATAAGTGGACCCTGCAGTTCTCCTTGACCTAGTCAATAGCAATACTCAGGATATGATTAAGCATCCCTAGACCTGCTATAGTCCAGACATTCATCATCTCTCTTTTTGAAGTCTTAGACTGCTGCTTCTGTATTCACAATAGCCAAAAAGTCATCAGCATGCACTTCTACAATAGTATCAGTCTTTTCATAATAGATGGATTCTTTGTATACCAGCTGCATGAATTCCTATTGCTGCATGTGTCCATCAAGTATCTTGTTCCAGACCATTGAGGATGGGCCATTGCAGTGCATGGCAGGTCCAAGGTCTATCAATATATATGTAAAAAATTACAATAAAAACTGCTTTTTCTCTTCTTTTTTCTACACTACTTTGATGGAAGTCCAAAATGCTATTATATGAGCAAAACATCACTGGTAGCTGCACCATGCATGCCAGTGACAAAACTGCACTGAAATTGGAATATATTAATGTATAGAACAAAAAAATGTAATAAAAAATAAAAAATAAAACATGTAGATATTTTATAGCCCTAAGAATAAGAGTCTGAGTATTTGTTCAAAGTCTGAGTATTTGTTCAAAATGTGAGTATAGTTCACATGTGATATCAACACAATTATGATTACCAAACCAGCCACTTCAGCAAGATATTACAAAGCATGGTATGTGACTTTGGATTTGCTTAGCATGCACAAGCTGATCATCAGCTTATCAAGTGATTTTAATAACCCAACTACAGTAATTTCCAAATATTGGGAACTTTTAAGCATAATGTTGCCTCTGCCTTATAAAGCTGTTGGAAAGATGGCACACCTACTATATACCATGTTGCTGTGAGAGTATATCCAAAAATAAAAAACAAAAGCAATAACAATAACAATAGAAAATAAAAATTCAAAAAAAAAAGAAAAAAAGACAAAAAGCTGAAAACCAGTTAGTGGGGAAGTAACTGAAAGGGAGCAAAATATGAAGACAATCTCTGGCTATGTCATTGTATACACATCATATATACATTAGAAACATAACTGCAAAGCAGCAAAAATTCAAGACAGCCTCCAGCTACATTGTTGACTATACATTATATGTATATTGAAAAGGTAAATGGAATGCAGCGAAAATTAAAGACAACCTCTGGCTATATTGTCAGCTATACATCATGTGTCAAGTCACATAGCAACAAATTTTGAAGACAAAATTTGGTGGGGGATTAAGGAGTAAAGCCTCAACTACTTTGTAGACCTTGGAATACTCCCTCTGTCCTGGAATAGCCAGGGTCAGTAACTACATGCTAATGATGTTTCTTGCCCAACTTCTTCAATATTCTTTGTGGTGCTCAGCTAGTTCACTGCCAGACATATTGCCTACTGTAGTATGAAGTAAGTTATCCTGCCTCAGTCTTTGGAAAAGAACTCTTTTATTAATCTGTAGTACAAAGTAAGTTATCCTACTACAGGTTGAGTGAGCTAAGTAAAATACTAAGTGAGAAAAATAAGTGCATACCCTTAGTCTTTGGAAAAGAACTGAAGGACTTCTAAATCAAGTCACTACACTATACTGCCAGTCCATCAGTGGTTGAGAAAAACTATATAGTGACGATTGCCGATGATTGTACCAGTAAGTAAAAAAACATGAAGTAAAAGAAAATGACAAAGAAAGAAATCCGAGCTTGAGTAACCGGGAACCGGCACCACCGCCACGACAAGCTGAGAGTCTCTTTCAACACCTACCACAGGGGTTGGTCTGCCAGCCATCTGGGTCAGTCGGGGTTTACTTTATGTTGGAAGACATTGTTTTCGTCAGTCCTTGTGAGACACTATTAGCTGCCAGCAGTGAGTACCACCTCAGTTGGAATGGAAGCATTGCTGAACTTGAAAAGTCAAAATGCTGCCCTCTGTGCCCAAAACAATTCGCCGCATTCTCAGCGACCTCAGCATATGAGCCGTAGCTTCCATGTCATTCCTGTCAGGCTTGTAAGCATCAACGGTAAGTAGGTTCAATCCGGGAAAGAAAAATATCTACATCTGATCCGATCGCGAGGTCAGCTGGTCGACTTTCAGCAGATGCCCTTCAAGTGTCCTCAATCTTGCTTGTGGAAACCATTTGTACTGTCTGCAATATGTTCGTCTATTTTTTGCAAGCCAACGCCGCCCTGGTGGTTCGCACTAGGTCGGTGGGGTGACCATTCAATATTTGAGCTAAATAGGGCTCCTCTCCGGCGGGTTACGACTACGGCGGTAAGTTTCGAAGGTAAAGACGAGCCGACTTGCAAAGGTGAAAATTTCGATTGAAATTGTCAAATCTACAAGGGCTAGGATGTCTCGACGGCACGGAACGGCACAGTACATCCGAGTCTACTACAGCCGTAATACGGCGGTATATTATTTAACAAAGATGTTGGAAGAACGATATTATAGAGTAAGAGTGTAAGATAAGCTTTGAATTACAACGAAGGAACAAGGACAAAGTGCATAGCTATTAAATCTTATGTATAACCTCCCCGGGGGCCTTCATACACAGCTTTTTCTCGAGTGAAGGACACATCGTTTCCGGCTTCAAATTTTGACACCTCGAAGGGATTTTAGCGGAACGAGATGCGCTCAACAGCCAGAGCGAATTCCAAATGGATAAAGATTTTTGGCACTTGACATCCCCGTATAGGTGGTGGCCTCTTCGTACTGGTTCATACGGGGCACGGCCGTATTGATCACGGCCTGCTGTGAAAGGCAAGTACAAAGGTAGAAGCGGTACGGTACGTCCACCCCTACGAAACGGCCGTATACCCCGTCATAATCGCTTTATCAGTCTTCCCATGACCGTTGCATGAGAACTAAAGTTTTTTTCTACAGACCATAAGTCGCATGATGCGATCGGCCGGAAATCCACCACGAGTAAGCTCATAAATTTAACTATTGAGTTCTTCTCCTACACCTGGTAGGCTCGAAGTGACTTAAGGTAGGTCTAGAAGATGTAGAACGAAGATGCTGAATAACAGAGAACAACCGAATAGAAAACAGTAGTTTCTGCAATATCCAACCATGGTTCCGAAAGTCTTTACGTGCTACATACGTACCTCGTTGGGATTCGGCGGCAATAAGTAGGTTGTGCATAAACATTGATACTTCAAGGTCCGTAAACTTCGGGTGGACCCTCCGTGCGCACGCAAGTCATGTGTACAAGCGCCCAGAGATCTCCAGTCACCAGTACAGTAGTACACACCGTAGTACACACCATGGCATATTGTAAAAGACGCTCGAAATGGTCATGCTCTTGCCAACACCTTGAGACAAGGTACTCACCAGGACTAAAGGGCGGTCATAGACAGCGTAGCAAGTTATGGAAGGCAAGATTGTTCTTTTCCAGATTCTCATTCGGATAATAGCATGCGAAGGAGAAATATGCATATTTAAGGCAGCGAGCTTGAGGTAGAACCGGACCTGAGTACAAATTTTTGATGAGGTATAGGGTAAACTAGAATTGCACCTTTATATCAGAGTTATTCCATAAGTACGCCTCACGAGGAACGCTTCAATTCATCATAGATCGAGAATCCAAGCCGTCTCTGGGTTTTAGTCGCTTTCCTTCCTCCTGTCTGCTTCTGCTCCTGACATACAAAGCTTTCTGGAGCTCCTTCCCAATCGTCCAGCACATACTCCTTTCCATCCTGTCTGCTATCATCCCCATTCCCAAATAGATCCTGCGCAAGTTGCGTATGGCTCACACCAGCATACGTCGTCACACATCGTGGATTGACCAATATTCTTGCTGGTCGGAAGTCTGAGTTGGGTATTGTCAGCCGCGGCGGGTCGACAGGTGCAGGAACGTCTTCGCCACCCTCTTCCACAGGAATGGCATCGTAGTCTGAACCGGCGTTGGCATCGGGATCGACTGGTACAGCACCCTGCCTTCTCTCCACGTCGATATTCGCCATCAGCGGATCGTGCGCAGCAATGTCAACTAAATCACGACGCTGGACATGACCCTGATCCATAATCTGATCCATCTCCTCCATGGCGTCACGTGCAGATCGAACCCACAAATCACGACAGAACCATGCCTGAGAGCTGTCAAGACACGGCGCGTCCGGTGCTCGCACAGGCATACCCTCGGCCTTGCTGAGATTATGGAAATCTGTTCCTGCACGGTAACGAAGACCTTTGTAGTATGATTGTGCTGGATCGACGACGTGGGTCCCTGCTTCGCAGCAGAAGACCTGGAACGGGAGGTGTTGAGAATAACGGGCTGCACCGAGCTGGTCTCGCGGTGGTACGGCTCCCTCGTCTTTCGCGGAGGACCGGGATTGACGGAATTGGTCGCCTTCGATGTCGCGCGTGCGCCAGCTATGGAAATATTAATTGTAGATTCGATTATGCTTTGATAAGTCATACCGGTCAGAGAAGACGAAGAACCCATTGTGTTCCGCCCAATCCATACCACACACCATAGCCGCCTCGTTCGCGAAACTAACCTTAATCGTCTCCAAGATGTCATTGGGGCACGTAAAGCCCTTCAGCCATACCACACGCGCAAAACGGATTCCTCGTTTGGCATCGAGTTCGTGTAGCGGTTCGAGCGCGAGATTACGCATATGGGCTTCTTCTAGCGGATAATACGCGGCAGACGAGTCCCTGGTCATACCGGGCACACGACGAATACGGAATGGAACCCCAAGAAGAATAAGTACGGCCTCACACAAGTCTGTCAGCGTCTCTGTCGAGTCGGAAGAATCATAATCAAGCATAGAAACGAAGAGGTTCGATGACCCGAGACGTTTGGCCATTTGGACTATGACTGCGAGCTGGTCAACGAGGAAGTGGTCGGCGCTGTGGATGACGATGGCAACGTAGTATAGATGGTCGGCACGTATAAGGTCGTCGTAAGCTTCTTCTGTGTGTTTGTTCTGTCCAAAGGGACGGACGAGGGTAGGGCAGTTGGCTGCAACCCAGCCATTAAGTGAGAGGAGTTGATCTATCGAGCTGACGACACGTTGCGCGTCCATAGCGGCTGTTTCGCGGTTGGTGATACTATTCCGGAATTAGTGAATGTGCAAGTTGGTTGACGTTGGTAACGCACCTAGGTGAAAACCGGTCCCACCAATCCCGTACCCCATTCCGTATGACCTGCCCAAGAAGATCGTCGCGCTCGTCGCGTCCCATGCGGGCTTGGAGAAACTTGTGTTTTTGAACATTCAGCGACTTGTCTGGGCGCGTGGCACGTTCAATGATGTTGTGTTCTTTGATTTCTTGTTCGTATGAGGTGGGTTTCGGAGTTGAAGGCGAAAAAAGATAGCGAATCAGGAAAACGAAAGTGACGAGAGCAAGGAGACGAGAGAGACTGCGGCGTCGAACAGAGAGGAGCATGATGTTTTGAGTTTGTCTATTGAAACGAACGCCTAGAAGCAGCGGCGTTGTGCCAGCAGATTGAACCACACAAGGAATACAGTCGGCGGCGTTGCCAGAATGAGTGTCAATGAAAGTTGAGCTCGTTAGTCCACGGTCATGAATGATGTCCGCCGTGTTACCGAGTAATTAGATTAGTCCTTAGTAGCCGGCGACGTTGATGACATTTCATACACATTCAAATATCAAAGTACCAAATATCACTAAAATATGGACTCTCTTGCTTGACTCCCACAACATCTTTGGTGCTTGGATCACGATGAAAGCTCAGAGCACAGTACTGAAACGACAATCACTGGTTTGGACGCACTCTCTCCTCTACACAAACATGTGACAGGGGAATTTCAAACAACACCATTATGATGGAATCACGTCGCCGGGCTGTGTCGTCTCGTGTCTAGAAAGGCATAGAATATTGAGCAGCGAGCGCTGATCACTGACGTCCCAAGTTTTGGTTTTTCCGGTGCAATTCAGGATTCCTGCTGCCTACTACACGATGTTCTGTTGAATACTGCCAGTCCATGAGATCAAGGAGGTGGGACCTTGATCATCTATCAGTCAGGTTACCATCGGCGTTAGAAATATAGCACTGGCGAACAAGGTATCGATACTCACGGAAGCCTTCTCTCTTCCCACACCACTTCGAATCTGTCTCAATGGCGACAATGGTTTATGACGACCAAGACTTGGGCCATTTCAACTACTCAGGTCACTGGGATACCCATATTTCCCCAGCCTTCTGGAATTACTCCTCGAGTGCAGGACAAAATGGGGCGACACTTTCCATTAGCTTTTCAGGTATGCAGCAATCAACCTTGCACATCACGTTTACCCACAGAAAGTGAAGGAACTTCCATTACACTATTTGGATGTGGGAATTCATCCGACAATACCAGTGTCAAAATCGATAATCAAACACTGTACGCTATCCATTTCAACAGTCAAGACCTAGGCGCTCTATACCAATCCCCACCGTTAAATGACTCGATACATACCATGGATATCTCGGGGTTTTCCTCCATGAGCATCGACTATGTCACTGTCACTGCAGGGGAGAACACTCCGTTGACGGGAACCAGATTGATCGTCGACGAGAGCGACACTTCTGTCACATCTCACGGCAATTGGACGCAAAGCACGAGCATAGTCACGCAAGACACAATTTCAGTGCGTGCATATGGAAATGCAACCAAACAAGCGTCTTCAACGGGTGCGTCGGCTACTTTCGAATTTTCTGGTTTGTAGTCAATTGGCAATTCTCGATGAACAACACTCACTATCAGACGTGGGACAGGAACTGCGGTTACGGTATATGGCGTCAATTTGAATACACCTGGATCACTGCTCAATGTGAGCTACAATCTCGACGGAGACAGAAGCCAACAAGAGTATACCACAGATCTGACATTCCATGGCACCCACTTCCAGTGGTTCCATATGCAAGGCCTCAATGGAAAACTTCCCCATACACTCGAAATGACAATAACCAGTGCCGATCCTGGTGCCAGGTTCAGTTTGGACTACATTACATATACCCCGTCCTTTGATTTGCTTGCTCACAAGCCAGACCCGTCATCTTCTGGACGTGGCTTGTCTCGCGGAGCTCTGGTAGGACTTATCATTGGGCCTATTATTTTTGTACTCGGAGTCATTGCTCTCTTGTTTACACTTTACAAAAGAAGAGTCGTCTCCCGGATTCCTTCCAAAAAGACTCAAACAACAAACGAAGGTAATTGCTCCTGCAGTGTAAAAGACTGAACGCTAATTATTTTCTTGAATCAAGTATTTCCTTTCCAGCTCCGCCATCCTCCTTCCGACTACACACAACTACACGTACACCACAGATCTGTCACTACAAGTATCCCTGATGACGAACTTCAAATCATGTCCACTACATCAGAGCAGTCACTCGCCGGACGCAACCACGCACACTGGTGGGAACAGCCTTGGCGTCGTATTAGGAGCGGAAGCTGTATGTTCCATCCTTGATCCTTTATGTTTCTCATTTATCATGACTTTTAGTAACAACCTCGGATTTTCCGCCTCCTTACCAACCGATGAATTTTGATGAACCAATGGTTCACCACAAGCCACCCCTACCTGCTATGCCATCGTATGCCTCCTCATCGACACCTCATCACAGTATGGCTAGTGGCACGACCGAAGCCATTGTGGTCGATTCGCAAGTTCAAGATTTACGAGATGTGGTAAGAAAGTCGCCAGGTGCCAGTGCATGGAAGCACAGAAGGAGACGTTCATGAAGGAATAAGAATGACTGGGAGTCAGACCGGATTACTGACCAAGCCTCGCCCATGAGGAAGCGAAATCAAGGGAGTGTTGCCATGTCCAGGCACAGCGTTTGATACCTAAGTGGGTCAGAGTATGAAACGGTCTATCCTGCCACTGTTTTAAGTTACGTATGGTGCATGGGATATATTTATTGACTTGAAAACACATTGCACTCCTTGCGTGAATGCATTCAATTATACTCGTCAAACAAGATATCTATACCATGTAAGTGTATCTGTCAAGACGTATATCATGCAACTGTATTCGTCACGCAAGAGATTTATCTATGTACACAATATACGCAAGCTTCTACAGGTCTATACTTCACACTCTCGATTCAGACCCTTCAAGATCTCGCAATTCGGTCGGTATCGTGATTTGCATGCTCGCCGTTGTCTCTTCCTCGTCTGATCCAGATACAAATATCGGGTGTGACCTTAGTGCGTTACCAGATCCTGGAAGGCGATTAGTGAGGGTAGTAGCGGAACGTTGCCGGAGGATAAGGAATAGAACGCGGGTGCAAAGGATGGAATGAATGACTCGTTGAGGGCTGAGGATGAGGGCATGAGTGTGGGAATGGCACAGTTCAGTGGACTTACGTCGCCAGCCAATTGGCGAACATCGACTTTCAAAAGCTAAATTAACGTGTTGGATGTGGAAAGATTCGGGGACTTACTGGCGCCGTTACAGGTACTATTATATTTGCTAGGGATAACGCTGTAAATTGTGTTTCATGTTCAATTAGCCGAGGTCCAAAGGAACCAGAACTAACGAAGAAGAAAGGCATAGAAGATGAGACCATCTTTGTGCAACTGAATGATCCAGGTGGCCTGTGGTTCACGGACTGTTTTGTGGTCAGTCGCAATGAGCATGCAGAAAATGGCACGTGAAGGAGACGATGCTAACAAAGGTGATATGCTTTGATGACAGTCAAGGCGGCCATGGCTCGAGGACAATCGTCATTCAAGGTAATCAGTCGCAGGATACTGAAAGAAAAACATACTAGTTTCACAAACAACGAGCATGACGTAGGCTACGTTGATCAGAGGGCTAGCCTTGAGGAGGAGACACCCCCCTTCCCATGAAGGGATATCTATGAAACTGTAAGTGTTCTTGGTCAAGAACTAAGGAATATGCCCCACAAACTAAAGATTCGATTTCAAAGTATGTAACAGTAAGGGACACAGGAAGCACGACCTAGGAATGGTTAATCAGAACGGGAAGAGATCCAGATAGTTGATTGTGACGTGCGACAGTGAGCAGGACGAGGGTGACAAGGATGACACGTTTGCGTTCAAAGATCGCGTAGGTACGCAGGAAGAGGATCGCTAAATCGACCGAATGAGCATGGATATCGTATACCATAAAAAAATGACCTTCGGAAAAGATGGTTCCTAGAACAATGAACCCTGCAGTTACAACAAGAATCAAGATCAACGATCATCTTAAAGATATAAAGGGAAACGAACATGTAACGACCGTATATTGCTCTAAGCATTCCTGCGTACAGCGTCATCGAGCAGGCTGAAGTATAGACCTGGCGAACGCTTACTTCTGGCGAATTCTGAGAGAACTTGACTAGAAAAGCTTGAGCATAGCTCGGAAATACCCGACAGTATACGTACGCCGGAGTGCCATGAAGGTATCCACAAAAGGTAGATAACGATTGATAAAGAACAAGAAGGAGCTTACTGAGCGTGGACTACTCCACGCATAAGCAACCTTCCAGTATGCGTCAATGCCTGCTTCAACGTTGTGCAAGGGATACCGTCACCTCCTGGTCGAAGGTACAGAAAAGATCATAAACCTAGCCAAGCTTATAACCATTTTAAAACGCGCAGAATGGTGAATAAAACCCACAAGGATAGCTCCGCTAGCGATGAGGGTGTTCCGCACGAGATTTTGTTCGAAAAGCTGCAATACGTGTTCAGATATGGGGTCAGTTCTGGCTCGTGTCGTTCCCTGAACAACCGGCCACGTACCTGCAAAAGAGTTGCAGTTGGGACCGTCATACACGGCCCTCGGTCCTGAAGACAGTACCTTTTCTCAAGAGCGAGGCCGAATGGTGCATGCAACAAGATGAGAGTAATGAATAGGCTTGAATAGGTTGGTTATGCGCTAATTCGTTGAAGAGAGCCGAAGTTTGATTGGAACGTGTGTTAATCCGAGTAATCAAAAAGACAAAAGCGGGGAGCTCCGTGGAGAGAAGAACACCTGGAACGGAAGCAGGTTGCCAGTAAGACGCTGATTCTTGGGAGACGAAGCCCAATTTGACATCATCGCGGTGGAGACACATGATAGGAGCAATGCCATCCATGGCCAGAAGTCAGGGCTAGCTAACTCGGTTTATGCCTTTCCAGTTTCAAGAGCCCACGTGGTGCTAGATTCCAGGGTACATCATGATGTACCCTACAGTTAGCCTTGTGATGAAGCGAATGGCCCTTGAGAGACTCGCTCTTGAGGCCAGACAATTTTCAAGTTCCGATATAACGGGCCCAAAACAGGTCATTTGGGTAGACTTGGAGATCCACCCATGCGTTCAGAATCGTCGTAGGGCATGGCCACAAATCCAGTTGGATCGAGCAAGTAGGTGAGGGAGGTTTGCCCTCGCCCACTCTTCACGTCATCACATTCGCCCTTGCTCATTGTCCATTGTCTTGCTGGCCGGCCTCGGTCTATATTGTATATACCTGCGGGCGACGTGTCAGGGACTTCATCGTCTCGCACTGGCGCTCGCAGCACGGTTCTCGTTAGATCTATTTTACGTCACGTCTTGTTGTCCCACCCACCATCCCTATCACATTTCATTCCATTCTACTTACGACTTAGTTACCAGTCCGCTCGTAGTTAGTTTGAGTTTCGGTCCTCTCTCGGGATGGAGATCCGAGACTCGAGGACTCACTAGGACTAAAGAAATATACATTTCTTTCCTGCAACGTTCGCCCGAACTCTCAGTCTCGATATCCTTCTTCAAGTTTACTGTCTCTCATCTCTCACCACTCAGCTCTCTGTCCTTCTCTCACGACGCCTCGAATTTATATCAGAATCAGAAACAGCAAGAATGAAGGGTCGGATGCCTCAGGAGTGATTATTTTAAAGCTTTCGACAAATGGTCTACATACCTACTATGGTAATTATCTGCCGTTATCTGCCGGTTCCGAGGTCTACGAAGTAGCCGAGGCTTTACTACCCGTTCCCCGGCCAAAATTTGTCTTCAAATTTTGCTCCCACGTGATTCCATGCACACAAAACATCTGCCTGAACTTCAAACATATACTTGCAAGTCTTCAAAATTCAGCCCTCCACAACATACTTATCTAGTGCTTGCTTTCATTACCATTTCAGTTTCAAATGCATCTAGCTGTAAGGAAAACATCTGGGGGTTGTGGCTTAGTCACACAACTGGCAGAAAGAGATCCAAAGTATATTCAATGTCTATAAGAAGTTCTAGAGGCTTTACTACTTACCTGATCAAGGGAGACTCAAAAAGAATAAATCTGAGGACTTTCAGTGCCAGTGTTTAGAGAATTGACTCTAGAGCTTCTAATAAAAACACTATATAACACTAAGTCTTGAGTCTAATTCCAAAAATGGAAGTTCATCTTAATCAGCCTTGATATCTAGCTTCCTAAGGTGTAGCCACTCCAAAATAGCAACATTGGATAGCCCAAATTTGAAAGTACTTGTTGCCAAAGATGAAAGAATGGGGGATGTGAGGATGGTTCAGAATAAGAGAAATAAGAATGGAGTCTGACTTAGACAGATCTTCTAACATTACCCTCCTTCTTGAGTGCAGCATCTTTATGCACTAGATAGAAGAAGTTATAGATTGCTTAATCTGCTGCAAAGATAGGGTAGATATA
Organism: Termitomyces sp. DKA19; assembly: GCA_018851325.1. Classification (NCBI taxonomy): domain Eukaryota; kingdom Fungi; phylum Basidiomycota; class Agaricomycetes; order Agaricales; family Lyophyllaceae; genus Termitomyces; species Termitomyces sp. DKA19. Next base: position 24,856 of record JABCKS010000061.1, read on the forward strand.
TTAAATTTCCTTTAGGCATTGGAGTGTCTGTAGTAGAAGTCCTGGATTAGAGCTGGTGCATGTACATTTGCTTGTAGTTTTCAAGAGATATTCTTAATATCATATCCTTTGTATTTTACTTTGAACTGTAACTTCCCACAAAATACTCTACTATTTAGCACTTTCTTCACCTCATACTCCTTGTTATTGACTAGCACTAGTAGTAGTGGTAGCTTTGAGCATTAGCCAGGAATGGGATCCTCTGGCAGTTAAAATAGCTTGATAGTATTGAAGATTGGATACAGCTAACATAGACTTACAGGAAGCTTTAGCTGGTAAGTGAATGGCCCTATCTGTCTCTCTACCTTGAATAGCCCTAGGTAATAATGGAACAGCTTCTGCAATGGTTGTATTGTCTTTATGTCTGAGCTATCCAAGTAGACACAATCTCTAGGCTTGTACATAGGGGCTAGTGTCCATTATCAATTATGATACCATGCCATGTCCTCCTTTGCCTTTGCTAATACTGCCTTTGCTTCCTCCTATGCTCTTCTCATCCTATCCACAAACTTATTTACTGAGTCATTTTTAGAAGGTTGTGCTCAAAGCTCAAAGCCCATACATAGATGTTGTTTAGTATTTAGAAAGAATGGAGTCATCTGTATGGAAGAGTGAACATGGTTATTGTACTGGAACTCAGTATATAGTAGAAGCTCATCCCAATCATTCTGCCTCTCCTTACAGAACAGTAATAGGTACTGTTTTAGTTCCTAGTTCACATGTTTAGTCTGTTTATCTGACAGAGGATAATAAGCTATAAATGTTTCATCTCTAGTAAACAGTATAGCTCTTGGGATGAATTCTGCCATAAACTAAGGGCCTCTATTCAAGACATATCTATCTGGAAGACCATGGAGCTTCCAAACATTCTTTCAATACAGACTGATAGCTTCTAGGGATGAGCAAGTGTCAAGACCCTTTTAATTTCATTCTGTCAACTCCTGCCACCCCTTACAACCTTCCAGGCTACTCCCACCTGACTCTTGGCTATCCCTGCCCTCTACCCAGCCTCTGCCCACAATCTGCACATTACTGGATCACTGGTCCACATATTCTTAAACCCTGACCCCAACAAACTTCCTCTGGACATACCTTATACATCATTAGATTACCAGCAATTCAGCGTCCAAGTCCTAGCATGCCCTTGAGGCCTATCTCAGCTTTAAGATGCCCCTGCCCCAGCAGATCCACCCTCAGGCCTGCCTCAGACTATACCTAGGCCCTGCTATGATAGAAGCTGAGTTGCTACTCTGTTTCACTCTCTGTTTCACTCTCTAATGTAGTTGTCTCAGTCTATAGAACATTCCTATAGACTTTAACAAGCTCTACCTACTTTATATCAGCTCTGGGACACTGCTTAGCACTCAGATCACCCTCAGGACACTTGTACAATTCCCCTTTTTGCTACTGACTAACCAACTAGCAGATCCTCATTTTCAGAGGTAAGCCCTCAGGTTCTCTGGACCTAACATAATATCAAGACTCCCTCCACTCATTAGACACTCAATGGCCCACTATGCTGCACCTCTCTACTGGCCCACTGCCACTTATGCTATGAATTCCTATAGCAACTCAATTGCACTAACCTACTATATACAACTTCCAGTCACTCTCCAGAACAACCTAACTCCCTACCCACACTCACCTCCTTTCCAATCCTTACATTGGTACTGGCTAATAGCTGTGCACAAATTTGGGCTAGAACCCTTAGTAAGTCAGAGTCTGGCTCCCAACTAGCATTTCCTGGCACCTCTCCCCATATAGGACCCCTATATGGGACTAGACCTACTAGGAGCTTTGAACATAGGGTGGAATACTCCAGTACCTGCCAGTTCTGGTCTGTTTGCTACTAAAGCAGGGTACATACCAGGGACCAAGGGCTATCTGCTCCTAGCCTTGACTGTATATTCTGCACCTCTCTGAAGGGGGCCTATGGCAGCTCCAGCTGTCTTTATGCCTTCTACACCTACTGAGCTCAGAAATATGTCCTGGATAGGAGGGGACCCCCTGCTTTGGCAGAAGGAGTGCATGGCAGACTACTCTCAGCAGTGTAGCATGATCCTACAAAAACTTTAACTTCCACAAATAGACTTCTCCTGGAGAACTCAGAACCTCTTTGAAAAACTGGGGCAACCTATCTCAGAGGCTACTGCCAAGGTCTGGGCAGATCACTTGGTAATGTTCTTTGAGCTTTACAAGTAAGAAAACCTATCAGCATGAGCACTCAACCTTCTCCAGGGTGATATCTCTTTGTGGAACAAGCTGCACAACTTGGTCAGGGAAATCCATATGTCACTATTGTAGAAAAATTCAAGAACCCCTCTAACCCCATTCTACCTGCAACAAAAAACAGACCTGATGCCCTGCCAACCTGCCAATACCTAAGATGCTAAAAACTGATACCAGGACAACCTGGATGCAGCCTCTGCCCTCCTTCAAAACCTCAACTCCTCTAGCAGACTGTTTAACTAACCCATAACTAGGACAGTAGGACTCTCAGCTTGCTCCCACTCCAACTTGGTCCCAGATAGAAGAACATTCTATATGTGAGACCAGAGTGGTCAAGGAGCCACTACAGAGGCCTAATAGGCCATACTGGCTATGGAGAATGGCAGGGACACCTAAGCCAAACACACCCTCAGCTACATCAATGAGGAGCTCTGCCAGGGGCCCACAATAGATGCTCTGCCACTACAAAACTTCTAAGCCCAGGATCCACCCCTACACCTTAACTTCTGTAACCCCAACTTTTGTAATCCTTTCCCTGCACATCCTCACCCCTTTTCTCCTACTCCCCCACTGGCACCAGTACCAGCACCTTTGGCAGTGCCTGGCCCTCTCTCAGGCCCCTTTAGACCTCCTGGAGGACCCTTCAGACTACTGGGGGACTCTTTTAGCCCCTCTGGTAGACCTCCTACAGGGCTCCTTGAGTGGATTCTAGGGGGATTGCCCTCTGAACTAGGATGAGGGGCACCCTCTAGTAAAAGACCTCTGGAAGGAGGACCTCTAGGATAGGTGCATTCCCACCAGGAGGGGCAGGGAATCATTATTACTACTACTATAATGCTGCCCCTCTACCTAGAAACCCTAAAGAATGAGTGGAGGCCAATGAAGTCCATGAGGCTTTAGCTTGCAAAGGTTGACTGAACAACCAGAAACCTGAACCTTCCATAGTCATAATCCCCAGAAATGGTGCATGTTCCTAGTGTAATGTCTCAACACCTTCCAGAGAAAACCCAACACTTTTACTACCAACAAGGCCTATATCACATTCACCTCCTCCTACCTATAAGAAATTTCCCTGGATTACTATACAGCTCTTCTCTGGTACAATCCCTACTATCTGCTATTTTCCAATTGGGAAGCCTTTGTACAGGAGTTCTTATTAAAGTTTGGGGTTTACAACACTATCACCAAGGCTAAAAGAAAGCTTGTGTTGCTCCAGATATTGGTGAAAGAGCACTTCTCAATGTTTGTAGTCCAATTTGAATGGAAGGCCTACAAAACAACTCCCCTGTCTAGAACCCTGATTGGCCAGGCCCTGGGAATGCTGCACAGCCTTCCACCTAACTTCAGGTAGTTGCTCTGGATCCCAACAGTCAGAACAATGCTCTAGTGCAGGATGACAGCAACCCTGCTAGTAAGCTGGAGGATGAACTATTGCAGGCTAATCAGTTGCACTGGCTAGACTGGCCTTGGGTAGCCATTTCCAAGGAGATAAAGGAGGAGTAATGTAAGGTAAGAATGTGCCTACTTTGTGGCAAGCCTGGGCACTTTGTCCAGGGATGCTCAGAGCAGGATGCCTTCAGATAAGCTGTCTGGACCATAAATAGGGACAAATTTGAATTTCAGTATGCAGAAAACAAGTTGGCAATTTAGTTAACTTAGAAGACACCTTGAATTGTAGAATTAACCCTAACATCTTCTCTGCCATGGTTTCACACATATGTGCTTTGGTAACTGCTCTGGACACCCTCATGGTCTATCTCTCCTCCTGATCTTCTCAATCCTTCCTGCTCCAAACCTCTCTCACCCCCTTTCCCTGCTCTGACACTGTCAACACTCTATTTGACAGTAGTACCATTGACAACTTCATTAATAATGACTGGGTCCACCTCTTATCCCTACCTTCAATTCAATTGCCCAGACCTATCCAGCTCTGGCTGTTTAATGGTGGACTGTCTTCTGTCAGAGAAATTACCCACTACATGTATGTTCCTCTACATTCTGAGAATGGAATGCAGCTGGAGCTTCAGATGCTTATTACCTAGCTATACAAATTTGCTCCTATAGTCCTGGGCCTTCCCTGGTTACAGTTGACCAACCCCTGCATTGACTGGCAGACCCTTACCATGGCCCTGAATCATACAGACCCCTCTGCCATCCCTTTCTCCAGAGCCTTGGCAAATTGCATTTAACCTTAGCATGCTCCTTCATCATCAATGTTACCTTCCAATCCATGAATACTACCCATGTCACACTCCTGGACAGTGAGGCCATAGAAACCTTTATAAGTAGGGAGCTGGTTTCTTAGGTAAGGTATTAAATGTTTTGTTTGAGCTGCAACTCTTTTGATGGCAACCTAACACCTTCTGGAACAATCTTTTATCACCATGTTGACAGCATCTACCTTACTAATGGCCTAGAATTCCCCATTGCCCTTCAGATAACTTAGCTACATCCCACTACCCCAATCATCCTTGGATTACCTTGGTTATGTAAGGCCAACCCTGACATTGACTGGAAATCAATAAGCATAACATTTGACAGTGAGGACACTTGGTTAGCTGCCAGAATATTGCTCCAATCACAGCACTTCCTCACTATTGAAGACAAACTCAACCCTAACTGTTTCTCCACCCCAAACCCTAGCTCCCCCTTCTAGCCCTTGCTACAGGACCCTTAGAGAGGAGGAAGGAAACTATAACATCAATAAACCTCATTCCCTAAAGAACCTCAACACCAATGCCAGCACTTCCCCCTCCACCCCCCCTTCCATACCCTTCTCCACAACCATATCCTCTGCCACAACTCCCCCTTCTAAAGACTTCTCTTGACCTCTACTTTCCAACTTCTTTCCACCCAAAATCCTCTACAACAAGTTCAGAAGGCCATCCCTCCCCCCTGAACTACTTTCTTCAACCCAAAAAACTCTTAGACCCTAAACAAAGAGACCCTATGACATAGTCCTTATGTTATAGGGGCTGCCCTGTTTGCCAGAATTCTTCAAGATGGGACTCAAGTCAGATGTATATAACTCCTGTCAAACAGCTCTGAGCCCAGAAACCTTTGGACTATACTAAATCTGAGGAGATTCTGCACAAGGTTGTGCTCTACAAATACTATGAATTTGTGGATGTATTCTTGAAAGGAAGTGCCAAGGAGCTCCCCCTGCATTGACCCTACCACCACCAGATCAACCTAGAAGAGGGAGCCTCTCTCCCCTTTAGAAAGGTCTACAACATGTCAGAAACCAAGCTCCAGGCCCTTAAGGACTACATAGACAAAATGCTGGAAAAGGGCTTCATCCAACCCTCCTCTTCCCCTTCCAGAGCCCCAGTTCTCTTTGCCAAGAAGAAGGATAGATGCCCTTTGAAATGACCAACTCCAACACCACCATTTAGTACTTCATCAATGACATCTTTCATGACATGAACAATGTCTTTATAGTGATATATCTGGACAACATCCTCATCTACTCCAAATCCCTTGCAGAACACCAGGATCATGTCTGATATGTCTGGGAGCAACTCTGACAACACAACCTCCACACTAAACTTAAGAAATGCTCCTTCTACACTCAGAGTACCTAAGCATCATTGTCACCCCAGGAGGCATCTCCATGGACACATGCAAGGTTGATGCTATTACCAATTGGCCCTGTCTATAGAATGTAAAGAAACTCCAGTCCTTCCTTGGCTTTGTGAACTTCTATTGGAGGTTTATTGATAATTACTCTGGAATCATAAAAAGACTCACTTGCCTTACCCAGAAGGACACTCTATGGAACTGGGACTTGGATTGTCAAGACATCTTTAATCTCTTC
>JABCKS010000061.1:35911-52418 GCA_018851325.1 Termitomyces sp. DKA19
ATATTGAACCTAAACAATCTATGCTGCCTATGCTATAGCATTCTTTCCTCATCAAATGTCCTTAAGGATGTTTGCTTCATTCTCTTAAACCACAATTCCTTCTAAAGCACAAAGTACTCAAGGTTCTTGTGATCTGTCCAGACTTTAAACTTATCCTGTGTGCCCTCAAGAAAATGTTGCCATTCCTCAAAAGATCAAATAATAGCAAGTATCTCCTTAGTTGTAGATCTTGTAGTTCCATTCTACTACATTAAGACTCTTTGAGTAGAAGGTTACAGGATGCCACTTACTATCCTTCTTTAACTTTTGGAACAGGACAGCTCCAGTAGTAAAGTCTGAACTATTAGCTTTAATACAGAAGAACTCTCTAGAGTCATTTTCTAGGAACAGAAGGACTGGTTAAAAAATAACAGCTTATGCATCAAAGGTAGCTTACTGCAAGGACTCCTTATTACTATGCTATATCCTTGCTGAGCCACCTTAACTAGGTCTATCTTTGCTATACCATGTAAAATGATCAAGTCTAGATTTTTGACCTTAGTCTGCTCAAATTTGCACTTTCCAAGTTTTAAGTAGAGCTGGTGTTGGTGGAGATATTCTAAGACAATGCATGTGATCTAGCAATGTTCCTTTATTGGAATGAGGATATTGTCCAGATAGACATAAACAATGTCTTTTGCTATCAATTATAGAAAATTTCATTCATCATTATCTGAAAGGTGGCAGAGCTATTGGTGAAGCCAAAGAATATTACTAGAGACTCAAAAAGTCTGCAATTAGTTTAGAATACAGCCTTCCACTCATCCTCTTCTTTAATGTATATACTGTTGTAGTCTCAATAGACATCCAACTTGGTGAAGTAACATGTGCCTCTAAGGTTGTTGACAACTTATAGAATGAGTGGGGGGGATAGCAATTCTTCACTGTCATTGCATTTAAGCCTCAGTAGTTATGAATGAGACAAAAAACCCCATCCTACTTCTTAATAAAGAAGACTGAGGATGTTAGTAGTCACTCTGTTCCATTTATTTTACTTTATTTCACTTCATTTCACCTCACCTCAGCTCACCTCAGCTCACCTCAGCTTACCTCAGCTCACCTCAGCTCACCTCAGCTCACCTCAGCTCACCTCAGCTTACCTCACCTTGGTCTGGAAGCCCTTTTCAGCTGCTAGACTCAATCTTGCCTCTAAAAGTCCTTCTCCACCCCTATGTTTTTAATCTGAGACCTCTATAACTACTCCAACCTTGTCAGCAGACCCTGTGGATACTTCCAATCCTTAGGACAATGCCTGGCACTGTTTGTTACTCTTGTTGTTACTCTTGGAGGCTCAGATACAGTCCACTCAAGCTTTCCTTGCCCTTCACACTAAGGAACTTGTGTGCTTATATTAATCAACTGAAACTATTGCCCATTCATTACAGACCTTACTGAAATGCCTTCCTCTTCCTTCTTCAACCCCTCAGGCAATTCCTTCTCCTTCTATGACTGTGCCACCAAACTACTTCAACTCTAAAGTGGTAGTACAAGTTAAAATACCCTGTCTGGCACTTCTAATGGAGATCAGAAGACTGGAGAGCACTTTCTGCAGTCTTATATGATGTATATCCAGCTGAGCAGTGAGGCCTTCACTTTGGACAAGCTGAAAATTGCCTGGGTCCTCTGATATATAAAGTTGGGTCATTGTAATGTTTCTATTACAAATAGCACAGCTTACATTCACACATTATAACACAAAACCAGTCAATTCTGTCTACAAAGTATGAAGCAAGGTACTGCCTTACATAAGTACAAATAAGATATTTATGTAGCATTAGGTGACACTACAGACTATAATAATAAATAATGTCTAATTATATGTATGAATATATGAAATAAGTGAAGGTAATGGCTGCTCTGTTACATATGCCTCTGGTGAGTCCATCAATGGACTCACACATGTATATACAAATGAACAAGGGGGTGGAATATGGCATCTCACCCCAGAGGCTGCTGTAGGGTCCTAATATAGGGCCCTAAGGGTAATATGAGTGTAAGACATTTAGATCCTATGGGACAAGTGCTGGGCTGAATATTGTCCAGGCATAGAGTCTAGTCCTGCATAAAAAGATTGCAATAGGCAGTGAGCCCATTCAGTTATTCAAGGTAACAATATGAACTACAACAGTAGTTCATTATAATTGTTTATCTATCTGTGAAGCTATGGCTTTGTTGCTGCTGACAATATCTGTCCAGCACTCTAATACAACATTAGCTATATTGAAAGAGTGCTTGTTCCAGCTTTATGTGCAATGGGGGTAGTAATATTAGTTGGTACAGCCATACCTAAAGGGCTAGGGATAGAAATAGGAGTTATTTGACAGGTACAAGAGGCTTGTCAGCTGGGTCCACTTCTATAGACTCATTCATAGGGGCATCTCATGTGGATGCACTGGAGCTTGCAGATGGAGCTGGAGTGGATCCTACCAAAGACAATGAAGGCCCTGCCTTGGACACTAGCATTGTGGCTACTAGTGCCTCCAATTCAGCTAAGATGACATTCATCACCTCTGCAGGATGCTACAGAAGGTGAGTGAATATAGACAACTTCTCATAGCATAGCTATTTGACCATATGCAAGAGGAAGTGGCCCTGGCTCTTATGGATTTGGAGGAGCACTCTGAAGTGCTCCTGATTGTCTTTGGTAGGTGTATATCATCTATCATACCCTACCAGATGTGAAAGTTCACCAATAGACTGGATTCAATGATGGTACTCATTGTCAACTCTCATAAAGAGGTCCATGTGTATGAGGCTTCCTGACCAGTGATAATCCAAGAAACATATGCTATAGGTATATGCATCATTCACCCAGGCTAGAGGCACATAGTTTGCAAGGAGGTGACAAATTACCTTTATTTCACTGAGATTATTAATCTGCATGGGCAACACTTGGAGCCTACACAGTGTGAAGGTGTAGGGTCTGAATGGATCAAAGTCCCCTATATATTTACAGTAGCTATTAACCACATCTTGATAGAGACAAGGTTGAGCTACTACCATATCAAACAGCCACATATAGGCTGTTTGTACATGAGGTGAGGTTGGGGCAAGAGCCCAACCTAGGATATAGCTAAAGACCAAATGTCAGTCTACATACAATGACACATCAATGGCCATGTCAGAATACAGGTTCTAGGAACCTGGGTGGCTGTGGTATATAATCTACTGTGCCCATGCATTGATGTTAAAATGTTAGTCAATTGGAGCTTAACTAAGTCCTGCTCCCCAAATGTTATTATTGGTTTAGCTATACATAGCCAACATCCTAGAGGTTAAGGGGACCAATTGCCAATGAGGGTCTCCTCTTGGCAGAGAAGTGGCTATCTCCTCTGGAGTCAACTCCAGGACATACCATATAGTGCACTCCAGCTAGTCAGTCATAGTACAATAGGAGATCTGATGGAACTCCTAAAGAAAGAAAAGAGCATGCACTCTCTCCTGCATGGTTATGTGCAAGTTAGACTTGCTGATAATATGAAGCATCAGTCACAGCTGCTCTGAGTTCATGGGCATTCTCTTAGGGATTCATCAATAGAGTTGTTTATATTGTAGGGCCAAATATTTGATCCTTACCATTTTAGTAGAATGGGCAAAGAGCACCTTGATGCCTACAAAGACTGAATTAGTCAATGATGACCAATAGTAATTGGGGTGTAACAAACTCTGGAAGTCATTGTAGTATTTGTAGTATCCTCAAATTTAAATGGTTTCCTAGCTGTCTGGAAGGCAGCCAGGTGCTATATTATTGAGATGCTTGAAGTTCATCTTAGCCTTCTCAGTGTTAATAGCTAACAGCCATTTGGCATTGACATTATGTACTTTCTTGCAATAATGCTCTGTAGCATTGTCATCCAAGTCACTGTTGATGTGCTCCTATGCTGCCTAGCTGCCATGCAGGAAACCAAAAGAAGGCCTAGAATGTACTGGCAACCAGATAGAGTAGCTGGGAATAGGAATAATGTGGGGGCAAATTGGTAATTGTCCTAGAGAATGAGAGCTGATAAAGGGGGGATGGATGCATACAAGTGAAGGAAGTTGCTAGACACTAATAAAAGGTCACTAAATCACTAGAGGGATGAAGAAAAGAGACAAAGTAGTTGCTAAGGGAGTGAGGTAGAGGAGTCATTAAGAGTGAAAGAAAGGGATCAAGCAATATAAAGTGGGAAAGATAGTAGCATAAGCAAAAGATCACTAAGAATAAGTTACTAAGGTCTGTGAGGGCCTAGTGATAAAGAGGGAAGGGAGCAAGAATGTAAGGCAAATGTAAATGAACTGGAAGATATACACAGTAAACTAGTCACTAGCCATAGTTGCTAGTGTCACTAAGACACTATAATACTATAAGACACCCATACTTGGTACCATGCTAAATTGAAGACAAGTTTGCTAAGGCTTGTTGCTAAGCCATTAACAATGTGACAAAGAAGACCAAAAGTGAAGTCTGAAGCCAAGGGAGATGATGAGCAGAGTGCCTCAAGGCTACAGTGGGCAGTGGTGGACTATAATCCTTCTTTTTTGTTGTTCTTTGACTAGGTATGTACAGAGGGTATTTATACTGTTGTAAGTAATATAATTAAGAATGGAAAATTGGTCACTAAAGGTAATGGCATCTGTCAAGATGTTTGAGGTTCTATTCTGTTGTTTGGATAGTAACTATTCATGAGTATGCAATGTCAGAAATGTATACAAAATGTGTCAAATGGAAAAATAAAAGATTATCAAAGTGGAAGTCTAAGCAAGCATACTGTATATCAGTATTTGAAGTGTAGACATTGTTCAGATATGTTAGTAATCAGAACAAGAAAAATAAAGGGTCCAAGAAGTCACATGTCTATATAATATGTGCATTTTGAAAGAGAAGTGCCTATGTCACTAGGAGTTTTTGCTAGCAAATGTTGCTAAGGGGGTTCTTGGCCAAGTTGTTCTAGATCCATAGTCTAGGCTCCACATGATAAGTGCTTGTGATCCAAAAAAATCTCATGGTTGCTAAGGTCTCATGCTGAGTCCCAGGTCATGTGCTGTTCAGATAAGATAGTTTGGAATGTTGGTAACCATACTCAGTGACAGATGGGTCTTATTACTATCCAAGATATAGTGCTTGGACACTGCAACATCATCTTTATAATCAGTCCCCAAGTCAGAAATGGCTGCTCCACCTGCAGCTCCTTAGGAAGATTGGTCTGAGGTGATAAAGAACTCTTTTTCATACAGATCCTGCTGAACTGGAGGAGTGTGCTCTCAAGACAGGGCTCAGGATATTGTATAGGTCCTTGGTTCAAGGACCCTGATGGTTCCTGCTGCTAATCCCTGCAGCACATTTGTGGGATAGGCAATTGAGGTAGTAATAATCTTCAGGTTGTCCACCAATACCTTTGTTTGGGCTGGCTGTAATGGTACAGCTTTGGCCTGTGCTGGCCTAGAGGGTCCAGCTATGATGTGAAGTGCCCCAATGTCAGGGCACATGTCTATTATCTGGTCCTTGCCAGCAGGCACAACATCATTATAGAGTATAAGCAGTGCTCTCTGAGTTAACAGCCCTTCAAGAGTTTCTGAAGGCTCTATATAAGCTTTCTTTGCCTCTGGAGGGTGGAGAAGGGACATTAACCTCTTCCCTAGAACTGACTGGAAGAGGCCTGCATGGGCCTCATCTCTCTAATTTTGCACTATATCAAGTTCATTAAGAACTTGAGCCAGTGCCAGCTGCACTACATCAAGGACATTGGCACCAATGTCTTCTGGCACTCTGGTATTGTGTAAGTGCTGGAGCAGCTAAGTAATCTGCTCATTGGCCATGGTCAATGACTCAGACTTCTTTGCTTTGCCATTGCCCCTCTCCTTAGCCAAAAAGCATTACTCAACCAGCTTCCAGGCAGCCAATAAAGAGGACTTAGCTTCTATTGCTGGCATAGACAATAATGTTTTGGTCATTGCCCATTGTGTTCCTTTGGCCTTTAGGGTAACTATTAGTCACCCTACTGCACCTTTGCTAATAATAATGGAGTATTCTGCAGACACACTGTAGTAGGAAGTAGTAGGTATACTTGCTGTGAAGGAGCTAACATGCCTATTATTGCAGTGATAGACTTTAGACCCTTCTCATCCACCTCCATTGCATTGGGGTGGCAGGTAGCAGGGACCAAGATCCCTACTTGTGTTGACATTATGGCAAGTCATTGTTGACCTGCTATACCTGTTGTTTAGCCAGGTCCAGCCACTGACAGTGGGGCTACAGAGTACTGTAGCACTACATATTGCTGGAACTCCTGCAACTACACAGCTTATAGGGCCACAGGTTGTCCAAAATTCACTGCTAGAGGTGCCTTTGGCCCCCCATGTCCTTACTCCACTCCACTGCACTATGAGGGACCACTATATCCCTGCACTAGCAACTGCTACATTGCTACAGTGTAGCTTGGAGGGGCCATATCTAGGGACACCCCTGCAGGCCCCACCTCAACAGACCTTATATCCTGTTAAGGCACTCTTCTTGCTGTTAGGAATGGCATATCCCCAAGCAACAGTCCCACATTGAACAGTCTCCTAGGTATCCTATCCCCAGTACTCCTCTCCCTTCTAAGCTCTGTTCAGAGCTCATAACATATACTGGTGGACTAGTATCCACCTCTCCTGGTTTCTTTTTCTTTTTAGAGTTATCCACTGAGCAACTAGGTCCTCTGCACAAAGTTGATGCATCACACTAACATAGTAGAAAGAGACAAAGTTACATTGACTTAGTAGCTAGCCAAAAACTTTGCTGACATAATATATGATGGCTGCTATGCTGATGGCCCTTCTATTTCCTGTGCTAAGTTATTCTGACTTTGACCTTCTAGCTAACTATGTAGGGCATTAAATGCCCTGCAACTCCAGATAGTAGTCAAGAGCCTTGAGATCCTTGCACATTGAGAGGAACTTCCAAGTGGTGTCCCTAAGACTCTATTAAACCTCAAACTCAAGGTTCAATCCCTTCTACCAATGACCTATGAGGTCATTGACAAACCATTCTTAGTCATCAGATATGCTGAAGTTATATGGCTCTAGCATTGCCCTGTTTGGGAACAGTGCATTGTTGCTAGCCCAGTATAGTTACAATAGCAATATATAGAACTTAGAATAAATCCTTTGTTCCAGAAGTGCTGAAGGCAGCTCCAACACATAATTAGAGGCCTTATCAAAGGCTTTCAAAATTCTATATGGCCCAACCCATTTGGGGCAGAGCTTTCTAGCCCTGCCTTTTAGGAGGTTGAGGTTCCTCATCAAAAGGTACACCAATGCACCTTTTGTCAACTTGGGATCTGGTCTACAATGCAGATTCACAGCACCCATCTGAAAGATGTGTATCTCAATGATTGCATTATATTTAGCCACCAAGTTTTCCAGAGCTTGGTGGGTGAACTGCTTGATCCCCTTAGGGATCACTGAATCCAACTAGATCTCATGCAACATCAATAGCATGTAGCCACCGTTCAACTGAAACAGTACATACTTCATTATTTCTGACACACTTACATTGATCATAAACTTAGTTAGGTCTATACAGCTTAACCAATCTCTCTGATCAGGGTACACAACAATATGCAGGATCTGGCCAATGTTTCTGTTGGCATGCTCAGTCTGTCCATTTGTCTGTGGATAGAAGGACATTGACATTAGAAGCTGTGCTTCTAATAACTTATGTAGTTCATGTCACTATTTTGACATGAATTTTGGGTCATGGCCACTGACAATTGAGTTCAAGAGACCATGCAGTCTCATAATCTCTCTCATATAAATCCAGAACAGCTACAATGGCTGTCATAGTGGTGTACACTGGTATCAGGTGCACCATGCTTGTCATGCAATATATAACTACCCATAAGTAGTTATACCCTTTGAACTCAGGGAAGGGACCAATAAAGTCCATTCCAATTGAGTCCCAAGGTTTTACTGGAATGGGCAGGGAATATAGTTTCCCCAAAGGAAGCTGATTGCTCCCCTTTACTTGCTAGCACCATTTAGCAGGTAGTGCAGAATGCTTGTATGTCTGTAGCCACTATAGGCCACCAGTACCATCAACAGATATATTCCATCATTTGTTGGGCACCAAAGTGCCCAACAATGCAGTGAGCCTGGTCCACCAGAGCAGTGACTATGTTCTGATCTTGAGATATACACAACACCTTGTGGCCCATAAGGTTGGTCATCCACAGGAGCCCATCCTTCTGCTAGAAGGCCTTATAGTCCTTTGGCTGAGTTAATACTTCCACAAAGAGCTCATCTTTGCCATATAGCATGCAGACCTTATGGAGGAACTCTTCCTCCAACTGATCCTTTGGTTAGGAGCAAATTAGCCATCCTAAGGATAGCCTCATCTAGGATTATGTCCTCCAGGCCCCCCAAAGTCAACAACTCTGATTGGGACTCAGTGGGCAAGCTGCTGACATTGTTAGCAAGCACTTGTACTTCTGCATTACAACCTTCATAATGATTGCATACTAGCCAACTCCTGCAGCTTTGTCTGTTATGGAGAGCACAAATATGATCTAGTTGGGCCTGCAGGTGCACTGGGGGCAAATCATCCCCCTCTGAATTGATTTGTGCATCTGTGCATACATAGTCATAGACATAGTTCACATCTTGGGGAGAGTCACTTTCAAAGTAGTGGGATAAACAGTCTGCTACCTTGTTGAGTTCTCCTTTGATATAGGTGATGTGAAATTTAAACCTTGACATATAATCCATCCATTGCCATCAATGTGGTGACAAGTTCTGTTGAGTTTTGAAAAACTCAAGCACTTTATGGTCTATGATTATATAGATCCAATATCCTAGGAGCTTATTCTCCCACTTCAAGAGGGCTTATGCATAGTATAGTTCTGCTGTGCATTGGTGAACTTCTTAGACATGAACCCAGTGATAGGATCCTTGTGTCAAGAATCAATTGGCCATATAACCAGTATTTTAGCATTGATCTGCTTGATCATGTCAAATAACTGCTAGTGAATAGAGCACCAATAAAATAGTGACTTGTTCTGCATTATAGCTATCAATAGCCCTATATACACTGAAATATCAGGCAAGAAATTCCTAATGAAGTTCACTAAGCCCATGAATCATTGGATGTCATTGTAGGTTCTAGGAGTATGCCACTTCTGGATCTGATTCAACTTATTCATGTCAGGGAAAATACCTTATGAGCTGATAATATAGCTGAGACAATCAATATATTCAGCATACAGCTCACACATCTTCCATTTGAGATAAAGCTTGTTCTTGTATAGTCTCTTATAGACTACTCTGAGGTGCTCTTTATGCTCCTCAATAGTATCTGAGAAGACCAATATATCCTCTAAGTATACATGCAATTGGAACATTGCTGACATGTTACAGTTGCCAATTTGCATAATATTACTGTAATATGTACCAGTGATGGTCATGAATGCAGTCTTAGGTACATCTGATATACATAGCCTCATCTGCTCATATACATCAGTAAGGTCAATTTCTAACCTTATAGGCATGTGGGCAACATCCTCCCAAATGACCTCCTGATTGGGTAAGAGCTTGACCATGTTATCATTGTGTTGATGTGCAGCTAGTGCTGTCTGCAAGGACCCATCCTTCTTAGGAATACACAGTAGGAGTGTAGCCCTGTCAGCTGCATACAGTTCCCACCACTTTGCTCATATGTAGCAGTCAATTTTATCCCACAATTGCTACTGAAGTGATTTTGGGCACCTTGGTATAAAGCATGAGTAGCATTTGGACTCATCTATGAGGTTTATCTTATGGTTAACCTCATGCCATAGAGGTATTTCCTCCTTTATGCCATTGACAATATTCTGAAACTCATCATACTACAATTGCCAAAGGTGTAGAATATTGCCTTTTGTCAACCTGAAAGTCTAAGCCTTTCTTTTTTCCCCTCCTAACCAAGGCCATTGCTTGTCCTTGGCTAGTTTAGATAGTGGTACTGACCTTGTGTACTTATCATACAAGGCCATTAGACAAATCAGAGATTTGTCTGGAATGTTCAACCATGTAAGGCTACCTTCAGACCTATACCTTGCTTCATTCTATAAGTACTCAAATCTACTTAGCTCAGAGATTTCATCCTCCAATGCCATCCAATACATCTCAGCCTTAAAAAGTCATTCTCTATACTTCTTCTTGCTGATTCAGGTCTGCAATGACCTGATTTCACTCCTGTGGCATACAAGGGCTGTATACCCATTCAAGAGTAGGTTTTGGGATTGGTCAATCCCAAATCCTCCATTTTCTCAACCCACAAAGGATCAGGCTGATCTTTTTGCCCTATCTTCTATATAACCTCCACCTTTAAAGGTCCCTATAACTAGCAAGGTTATTGTTACCTTAGTTTTAGCATATATACTATACACTGAGCTATAGTTAGACACCAACATGCACCATTGGTGCACACCCATAGATTATATAAGGCTAACATCTTGTATTTGACTACATATCTAGTCTCATCCAATAATTTGGTCTGAATCAGCTAGCCAAATATAGGGAGTTGTTATAAGTAAATTCAGCAAGGGAAAATTTGGTGCACTAGTTATCCTGCAGATAGTTTATATATAGCCAGAGGTACTGCTCCAGAGTTTGATTAATGTGCTTGGTCTGTCTATTGGTCTCTAGGTAGTAGGCTATGGATAAGCTGGACTTGATATTAAAGGCTCAGCACAAGGACTGCTGAAACTGCAAGATGAACAGAGTGCTTTAGTTAGAGATGGTATTATTGGGCAGGCTGTGCTTTGCAAAGATATAGGTGATGAAATGTTGGGTAAAGTGCAGGGCATTGTCTGTTGTGTGGCAGGGAATGAAGATGGCTTGTTTTGTTAGCCAGTATATGACAACAAGGATTGCATTTCCATAAAGATAGAGGGCTAGGGTTGGCATCCTATTGGGAGGGGTTTGAAGAGTCTGAAGGGTCAGTGGCATAGAACCTTGGCCCAGCAACATGCCTTGCAGGTACAAACATATTGAGTGATATCTTTCTTAAGTCCTGGCCAGAAGTATATTCACATGACAAGTTGTAGAGTCTTCCAAATTCCTGGGTGACCCTGAAGTTTGTGATTGTAGATGCTGTTGAAGGACTTTGAGGCATAGTCTTTAGTGGCCTAGAATGTAAATTGTGCCATTATGGAGGAGGAGTTGGTTGTCAAGAGAAAGGATGAAGGTAGAGGAATCAAAGGAGGTTTTGGAGAGGGAAGGAGGAAAGTTTTGGAGGTCATAGGAGTGGAAGTAGTCATTTGGAGGCACCTGGAAGATCCATTGGAGGCCTTTGTTGTCTAGCAGAAGGGTGTCTCAGAGTTGCTTAGAAGGAAGGATGATATGCTAGTTGAGGGTGTTTTGTCTAGCTTCAAAAGATTTTTGTAGATAGACATCAGTCCTTTAAGTCAGAGCATTGGGCTTGGCCCTAAGATGGCTGGGATGGTACCAGATGACAAAGTCATACTCAGACAGCAACTCAGACCATCAGACCTGTCAGCAGCTGAATGTCAGGTTTGGAGAACCTGGGGGCTTACCTCTGAGAGCAAGAACCTACTAGTTGGTTAGTTGATGACTGAAAAGGGAATGTACAAGTGTTCTGGGCCTGATCCAGGTGCTAGACAATGTCTTAGAGCCAATGTGAAGGGGACAGAGGTAGTTGAAGTTTGTAGGAATGTTCCACAGACTGAGATAACTATACTGGAAAGTTGAAAGAGAGGAGAAGAAGAATAGATTAGGTAGGAAAAGAGACAGAGAGAGTAAAGAAATGAAAAATAGATAAAAGTAGGCAATATTAAGACTACCAACTGACTATGGGGTTTCAGGGCTATATACTTGAGGTTTCCAGGAAGAGTTGGGGATAGTAAGGGGCCCCTGAGTAGGCAGTACCTGTCTGGAACTTGGCTTCTACTGTAGTGGGGCTTGAATATGGTCTAAAGCAGGCCCCAAGGGTAGATCTATAGGGTGGAGGCATTTTGAGGCTGAAGCAGTCCCCAAGGACATGTTGGGACTTGGGAAGCTGTCTTGCCAGTGATCTGGTGATTTGTAAGGTGCATTCCAAGGAAGTTGTTGGGGTCAGGGCTTGGAAATGTGTGGGCAGGTGATCTGGTAATGTGCAGGCTGTGGGCAGGGTCTGGGTAGGTAGAGGGTAGGGACATCCCAGAGTTGGGCAGGGCAGTTTTGGTAGTTGTTGGAGGTAGCAGGGTCACCAGAGGATGGTGAAGCAAAATTAGTGGGGTCCTGACATTACTCCCCCTCCAAGCATTGAAACTCTCAAGGCATAGTCAGTGTCATTAGTCCCCAGGGTGCCTATGGAGGTCTAGTGATTCCCTAAAAGGTTCTTTAACTGCTCACCATCTGGTTTTTCCCAAGGCAGTAATATGTCTTCCTACTATCAGCCTGGTTCTCCAACCCCCCCAGACTCAAATGATGTAGTGGCCTAATTGGCCTACAAGGCATGGTGCTTGGAGTGGGATTGGCAGTGGGATTAGGAGGCAGCAGATTGATTGTTTCAGTATAAGTGTCCTTTCTTGTTCAGAGACATGTAGTTGGCCCTTAAGTAGAATAGCAGCAATAAAGAGTGGAGGTGTCAGAGTCCAGGGTGGGGCCCTCCTAGGCAGGAGGGCCCACTGCAGGTGTGGCAGGGGCAGGGGCAGTCAGGGCTGAGGGAGTTGGGGCAGAGGTGTCTACATAGGGGCCCACTAAGAGGGTTAGATAGCCCTTCCACAAGTGGTGTATTGCCAATTGTCCAATGAGTGACCCATAGTTCTGGTTGGTATTTCCAGTGCTAACCTTCTTAGTGTGACTCCTGTCATACATGCAGCAAGCCTTGCACCCTTCTGCTCCTAGGCCAATCCCATTGTACCTAAGATGTATATAAGGGATGCCAGGACTGGCACATTTGCTGCTTGTTCTGGACCTAGTGGCAGGCAGAGTGGTGGGAGGGAGAAGCAGTGCCAGTCAGAAGGCTGCAGAGGTCATCATGCCTCCAGGTTGAAGTAGTGATAGAGGGTTGACTCCCACAAGTTTGTTCAGGTGCCATAGTGTCAATAAGGTTGAGTCTAGCAGCTATAGGGGTGGAGGATGCAGGTATGGTACAGGTGGGGCAATAGAGTGGTTTGGGCAGGGTTGCAGAGCCATCCATGATGCACTTGTCAGGTCCTGCAGTCCCCTTATTCCTTCTATTGCCCCAGTCTCTGGGTTTGCATATAGAGTTGAGGTGTTGGGTATTGTCCCCAGAGCAGCTGGAGCCCAAGCAATGTCACACCATGCTCTTCTCCCTATTCTTCTGGTCCTCTACTCCTTCCATCCAGACCTTCTCTAATCCCTCCATCCCTGAAACTATGCTGTTAGGAGAGGTCACTGACTTAGAGGAGGAGGAGGTCTGACTTTCAAAGGCTGAGGCCATGCAGCTGGAGCAGAACTGGTATATCATGGGCCAAAACTAGGAGCTAGTCCAGGAGTTGGCAGTGAGGATGGAGGAGCTGAACAATCTTTGCCAGGCATACCAGGAATTATGGAAGCAGGGCCAAGGGGTAATGGCAGGGCCAGGTCAGCAGAAGCAAAGGGTAGTAGGGTAAAGCAAGGGAAGTTTGCAGGGGGTCACATTGGCAGGACAGAAGGCCTCTACTGTCAACAATAAGTGAGTATGGGGCTGGTTAGCAGCTTGGCAGGCCCAGCATCAGCTATCATCACTAGATAAGTAAATCATGTTCAGTTAGGGTTCCTTACTGCTGATAATCTCTTATGGTGGGCACTAGAGTGGATCTGGGCATACTGGAGCCTGCTAGATGGGGCAACTATAGTATGGTCATTTAGAAAAGTTGGAGAGGCTAGAGAGCATCTACTAGTGGATGGTCTTCAGTTAGGAGGAGGTTCTAGAGTGTGTGGCACAGAATCTGATGGGTCCAGTGCCATTATTGGAGGATGTGTGGGAGGAGATACAAAGGGCCCTACATACAGAGCTGTGGGGAGGATGGAAGTTGTCAGAAGTTAGAGAGGCTGAAGAGCATCCACTAGTGGATGGTCTTTAGCTGGAAGGAGGTTCTAGAGTGGATAGCACAAAATCTGGTGGGTCCAGTGCCATTGTTGGAGGATGTATGAGAGGAGATGCAGAGGGCCCTGCACACAGAGCTGTGGGGAGGATGGAAGTTACCAGAGCCACTGTCAGAGGAAGTAAATGTAATTGCAGAAAGGGATATTGGGGAGGAGATGATTGATCTGCAGAAGGTGGAGTGGGAGGCATGGAGGAGGGTGAAGGGTAAAGGGAGGGAGGTCAGGGGAAGGTGAGTGGGAAGGTCCTTGTCCTGTGGGGTTCTATAAGTATTGCTACCAGTTTAGTATTTTCTTGAGACCTTTTCTTGTTGTTTTTTCTATTTTTTGTTCTTGAGTAACACCAAATGTCTTCTTGGATTAGGTCTAGATAAGGTGAGGAGATCAGATAGGATAAGGTGATAAGATCAATTAGATAAGATAAATGGAAATGTGCAGGAGAGAGTTAAATCCTCTTTGAGCTTAGGACAGAGTTATGCCCTGAGTGGCCCTGAAGTTATAGCCCAAGTTGTAGGTCTTGAAGCTTTTGGAGGTGGTCTTGGTGGAAGTCCCAAAGGGCTTTGGGGGCATTCCAGAGGTGTTATAACAGTTCCCAAGTGTTGTCCTTAGGTCTGTACCCAGTCCACCAGATGAGGTACTCAATCTGGCCATAGCAGCATTGGAAGTCAAGAATGATGTTGACCTTGTACTGGGCTTCTCTGTTGACCTTAATGGTGGGAGGGGGTTCATTCTGCTGGCTGGAGAAGGGTTTAGAGTCATGTTGCTCCAGGAGCCAAACATGGAAGACAGGGTGAACTCCCTTCATTTTGGCAAGAAGGTCAAGTTGGTATATATAAAAGGAGACCTTTCAGAGGATCTTGAAGGGTCCAAGGTGCTTATGGTCAAGTCTTGGGAAAGGCTGCCAGGTCTTGATGTTCCTTTAGTCAAGCCAGACAAGGGACCCTATAGGCCAATCCAGAGTCATGCTCTGGTGAGCATCTGCATGCTTGCAGTAGGCCTGGTTGATGGTGCTAAGTTCATACTTGAGAGATTTCTATAGGTCTCAAAGGTTCTGGGCAGTAGGTAGGTGGCATGAGAGGGGATGTCTTGAAGGGAGATGGTGAACTGGAGGTTATATCCTTTGTTTACAAAGAAAGAGGAGACTCTGATGGCCAAGTGTAGGGAATTGTTGTAAGTAAATTTGGTGAAAGGAAGTTTGGTGCACCAGTCATCCTACAGATAGTTCACATATAGCTGGAGGTACTGTTCCAAGGTCTGGTTGATGTGCTCAGTCTGTCCATTGATCTCTGGGAAATAAGCTGTTGACAGGCTAGACTTGATGTTCAGGGCCCAGCACACAGACTGCCAGAACTGTGAGACAAACAAAGTGCTTTGGTCAGAGATGATGCCATTAGGCAGGCCATGTTTTGCAAAGACATGGGTGATAAAATGGTGGGCCAAGTGCAGAGCATTGTCCATAGTGTGGCAGGGGATGAAGACTGCTTGTTTTGTCAGTTGGCATACTATGACAAAGATCATGTCATGTCCCTTGGACTCTAGGAGTTTGACAATGTGGTCCATAGAGATGGAGGACTAGGGTCAGCATCCTATCAGGAGGGGTTAAAAGAGTTCAAATGGTTGGTGGCATAGAACCTTGGCCTAGCAACATGCCTTACAGGCATAGAGATACCTAGTGATGTCTTTCTTAAGTCCTGGCCAGAAGTACATTTACATAATGAGTTACAGGGTCTTCCAGATCCCCAGGTAACCTTGGAGTTTGTGATTATAATGCTGCTGGAGGACCTTGAAGCATAATTATTGGTGGTCCAGAATGTAAATTGCACCATTACAGAGGAGCTGGTTGTTGGGAGAAAGAGTGAAGGTGGGAGGTTCAGAGGAGGTTTTGGAGGAGGGAGGAGGGAGTTTTGAGGGTTGTGGGGGTGGAAGTAGTCATCCAGAGGCACCTGGTAAATTTGCTGAAGGAGGTCTTTATTGTCTAGCAGTAGTGTGGCCCAGAGCTGCTTGGAGGGAATGATGACATGCTGATTGAGGGCATTCCACCTAGCCTCAAAGGATTTTTGAGGATAGACATCAGGCCTTCAAGTTAGAGCATCAGGCTTGGCTTTGAGATGGCTGGGGCAATACCAGATGATGAAGTTGTGCTTGGACAGCAGTTTGGACCATTGGGCCTGTTAGTAGCTGAGTTGCTTAGTAGTTGTGAAGTACTGGAAGTTGTTGTAATCTGAGTAGACCTGGATACTGTAATGGGTGCCTTCTAGGTACACCCTCCACTGCTGAAAGGCTTCCACAATTGTAAGGAGCTCCTTGTCATAGATGTCATAATTGAGTTCCATGAGAATCATGGAGCAGGCATAGAATGTGATGGGGTGGAGTTCCTGGGTGTTGGGGTCAGTCTGGGAGAAAATTCCAGCAAGGGTGTAGT
>JABCKS010000062.1:0-14979 GCA_018851325.1 Termitomyces sp. DKA19
TGCTGAAGAAATGGGCAGTCGACCATAAGATTGTCTTCTCTGAGAAACCAATGGGAGAGGTACAAGTCTTTGGGGAGGCGGAGCTTCGATCAGTAGAACTTGAGGAGCGGCTTCGGGAGCAGCGGGAGAGGGAGCAGCGGGAGAGGGAGCAGCAGGAGAGGGAGCAGCGGGAGAGGGAGCAGCGGGAGAGGGAGAGGGAGCAGCGGGAGAGGGAGCAGCGGGGGCAGAAGCAGGAGCAGGAGCAGGGTGGGAGGGAAGAAGGGGAAATATGGGAAGAATGGGATGCAGGGGAAGAATGGGAAGCAGGGGAAGAGGAGATAGGTATTCAAACCGTCACCAAGAAGGATCTCGAAAACCTCCTGGTTGCCACCTACCCCGTCCTTGACCCGGAGTTTAAGAAATGTATGGCACGGGTACGTCTCTATATTCTGTCCTACGCAATTGTTGTTGTTGACCCTGAGATTGCCAGATTTATGGACAGGCTGAAAAGTTAGCGAAGATCAAGGAGGAGACGGCGAAGATCAAGGTGGAGATGGCGATGATCAAGGTGGCTACGGCGATGAAGGATGAGGAGTTGGTAAAGGTCAAGGTGGAGTGGGCGAAGGTCAAGGTGGAGTTGGCGAAGGATGAGGAGTTGGCGAAGGCCAAGGCAGAGTTGGCGAAGGAGGAAGAGGAGTTTGTGAAGGCCGAGACGAAGTTGGCGAAGGCCAAGACAGAGTTGGCAAAGGAGGTTGAGGAGTTGGCAACGTGCAAGAAGAGGATTTCAGAGTTGATGGAACGGCAGCATTTTTGAATGTGCGTCATTTCTATGTCGTATCTGTATACCACTGTTATCGTTGTCTTGGCCCCTTCCTCAATTTGTCTATGCCCACTATCCTGCACACACATGTATTGTCATAGTCAAGATATCTCAGCTGCAGGCAGGTCTACGGAATCTTGCAGTCTGTCATTGTAAATTGGTACAGGCAGATTATTTACCTCTGCCTTCACATCATCAGCTATCACTACAACCCATGGTCATTGGATGTCAGCATTGGTGGGAGCGGTTCATGCGTATGATAACTACTTTTCTAGTCAAAGGAATTTTGTTTTCTGGGAAGGCAACCTCACTTGACAGTCTGAAAATCTATGCCTCAATCCAAGCTGCTTTTCCACAGAAATATAGCGGACAGTATTGAAACAAAGCTAGCCAATCCTGATACAAGTCAACGCTGTTACCCATCCTATACCTATGAATCACCTCATGGTCATGCACAACCAGCGCGCTGCATCGCAGATGATTTTGTGATTGCTTTTGTTGAAAGCATCTCGAAACCTAGGAGGATTCAATTCGTCGTCGCTGTGCCAGTATCAAGTCAATATGTACCTCTTGTGACCGTAATTTTGCCTTTAAAAGCAATTTCGGATTCAAGAACATATTGTGGAACCTCTGGTGCTCACAGGGTCAGCTGAGAGCGACTAAACGCGTCAATGCATAGTACGAGGAGTTTTCCCAGACCCTGTCTTGCCAAGGGAGGACTGTGACGTCGTTGTTTTGTATCCCTTGTACCAGAGCATCTCTTCCTAGATGAATGTCGACATTATGGACCAGTTGAAGTGAATTAGTTGAACTGACCCTTGATTCTAGGGAGCTGCTTGCCGGCCACAAGCATGATAGTGGACGAGTCTTGCATGTGGGTCGTAGCCTTCGAAATCGCTGAGATCACCCCTCATTCCAAGCCTGTGTTCCGTCGCGGCTGCATACATATACTGAATCTCAATTCTATTGTGAATTCTTATTATTATGTGTGAAAAATGGCGTCTGATTCGCAGGGAAATTACATAGTTAGGGTCTAATGCTCACTGATAGGCCTGACTGTCATTAGACAGGCCATGATGATGAGCAAACGGCGGCAATCCACAAGGTAGTCACATCGAGATATTAGGGTTTATATAGATATCGTTTCTACTTTCAGTTGGCATCCTGAGAAAAAATATTACCTGTCAGACCATGATTCCACCGTCTGAGAACAGCTGCCAATCAGCAAGCATAGGTAAGTCTTTTGAAGGGGACTTCGGCCTTTAGCTTTAGCAGTCGCGAGGCATGATGTGAGGGTTGAGATAGGCATGAAGCCATTGTTGGTGTCACTGGCCGTAGCGAACTTTCCGATAACGAGCTTAGACAGCAGGACTCCGTTTGCTGCAATCTGGAAAAGCGCAGCAGACTCATGCCATGTACCCGAAGAGGTGTTCAACAGCCCAGAACGGGTTGTGTACTCAGATGTACCCTCTTTTAGCCACAACGCCCGCAATTGGTGACAGAATTTCCACACTGGCGAGCGTGAGTGATGATGTGGGACCCTGAAGGGGAGTTGGGCACGGAGTTGAGTGGTGAAGGTAATCAGCCAAGCCTGATAAATAGAGAGACCGCCTGGACTCTCACCTCGGTTTGTCCTCCATCAAAAGCTTGAAATCCTGGATAGAAATGACAGTCAACTGTCAAAGATTTAGATGCCTTACCCCAAGACCAATATCGACGCCGTCAACATTACTTATATTGCTTGACTCAAGCCGCAGAGGTATTGCTGTTTTGATGGGATCGGCACCTGTACTTGTTGAAGCGTCCATCGAGCCAAAAGACGGACCAATTTGATACAAGCTGCATATTGAGACTTGATGGTCGTTGACGCTGCACTTGGGCAAAGTTTCCGGCGACAAGGTAGTGCTCGCAGAGTGAGTGAGATATGACGGAGAAGTTGCGGACGATGCAGGCAGGGGAAGCGGGATGTTGATTGTACTGGTATACTAAACGTATGTGAGAACCAGGCACGTGGGCGAATCCGTGGTGATGCGGACGGACTAGAGGCGATAGGAAGTCGAGGGCGATGGAAAGGGACTTGTGCGACGGAATGGCCACTGGTTCAGAGGTACCCTTGGTCCACGTGCTCGGCGTTCCACTCAACGTGTCCATGTCCCTGACATCCCCCTTGACGATGAAGGAGATAAACCTTTTCCTCGTCCCATCACACGACGACGTCTGGTTAATCATTTGACGAGTTGGATCTTCCTACAACGAAAGGCAGCGCTGTGAAGGTCACAGGCGATGATGCACTCTGATCTTGACGTTGGCCACCTCTATTATTAACTTAGAGGCTATGACCATCGCTGGTTAGTGGTCAGACTATGCATTGAACCTCATTTCGAACACCCTCAATTCCCTTCCGCCCAGCTGTCATACAGTAGCGCCACCTATGCTCCTGGCCAGCCTTCATTTACATCAACGCCGATCCTAAATCAACCTATCGAAGAAGATGAACCCCAAGTCATCAAGTATGAAATGCCGTACTTGTGCTACTGTTGTATATCCATTTATTTAGGGATTGGCGTGAAAAGCAACAAGCCAAAATAGCAGCCCGTAAAGGCTTCGAAAATGCAACGCTAAGGAACCATTGCCAAGGCTGAGCGTGCAATCAACGAGTTCTACGAGGTTCCCTTCTGTCTGTATCCACGATACTCATCTGGTCAAATAGTTAGCGAAGGGAGAGTAAGATGATGGTTGGCTTCATTCATGGTAAGTCTCTATTCATACTATTCATTTGTCGGAAGCCATGTTGTTTCATACGCAGGGCCTTGTCTCTTTTGCACAGTTCGGTCAGGAATCTGCTGTCCGATTGATGCCTTCTGATGCCTTCGCAAGTAACCTGGGCCTGTCTGCAAGGAAAGATAACTTACTCCTGATTCATCTTCATTTATCCACGTCCTTTCTCTAATTGCAGAATCATCAAGAGACTTCAGCAAATTCAAAATTCTATCGGTATGTTTCGAATTTCACAGGGTGTATCAACCAGTCTATACTACTATGATTTGATCACCCATAGAATAAATATTATTTTGTGCTTGACCTGCGCTTCTCTCTCTCTACCATGATTATTGGCTTAGCCGCCATATGCATATATGTAGGTTCATCCATGAGGTCTGAAAAATCTTCCGGACGTCGAAGTGACAATGCTCGGACTTTTGAAACTTCAAGAGCAGTCCCAGACATCGATAACTTACAGACTCAGTCCGTATTTCGGGTGATTGTTTATAATTCAATCCCACAAGTTCGAGCCATGGCTGGGCTTAGCCGGACTTGAAAAGCAGTTCCGCCGATATTAGTAGATCGAGATACATCTTGTCTTTCCTCTTGATTTCAGAACTCAAGCGGCTGGTCATGATATGTAATCACCTCAGCACCGTTCTGAAGGGTAAACAAGTGTCCTGAGATTTACCATTGAAATGTCCACATACTTTGTTCCGTTACGTTTTTCATTAGTTCCGGACGATAACTTGAAGGAGACAAAAGCTAGGAGACAAAAGCTGAGTTTACTTGCAGGAGATCCTCGCGCTCTTCCAAAGAAGAAAAGAAAACGGCAGAGAACTCCGAAGCAAACGGCGGAAACGACAGCCACGATAGTTCCGGTCGAATATTAATAGACTGCGTCATCCAGTATGGGGGAATCGACTCCGGAGTACCGTGACAGACAAAGGATGGTGAGAAGAATAATTACACGAAGCCCTGGCCGGGCTGTACGCAAATTTTGCAACTCTCGCACGGCAAAGAGAGGCAGGTAGGTCCCGGGATCGATATAGATGCGGCCTGACGAATCAAGTAACATTGAGAAGCAAGGTTTTAATTGTACGGAACGACGACTACAGCATCCGCTGCACATGCTCTCGATTTGATGAACAATTTGATGGCACAAAGTGATGTGGAATACATCTGGCTGTCAACAAGATCATGCATGCGCTAACGTTGAAGCTTTGGAGGGGGAGGGGCACCGTGGATACTAGTATTGACTAGCAGAAGATACGTACTCCATACAGCGGATTAACGTGATGTCTCCACTTGAAGCTGTTTGGCGCGACGTATAGGTGATCTAGATCTTGTCTATGAGATCAGAGAAGATGCAGCAGCAAAGGATCAGGTTGGTATATAAACGTAGTGAGATTGAAGGGGTGGCGGAGGTGAAATCGAATGGCCCATCCGATAATAATCATAGTTGCGATTGGTACGACTCTCTGACTGCAACTCTCCAGCGACTTTGGTAGAGAGATATCTTCATGATATGGTCCTTCTGAATTGACCACGCCTGTGACCATCGGCTCTGGGGGTTGCAAACAATATCTCCGAGGCGCATTTGCGGCATCGTTGACAGGTTACAGAACGCGATCGACAAAAAAAGAAGTCATACGACGTCAATCCTGCATCCCATCGACTTCACTGCCTATATATGAGAGATCAAAATGTGTGTTACTTATTGCCTTCTTCTCGATGTCGAATAAGCCCACCGATACTGTGGCAAAACACCCGTTCTCGGTTATAGGATTGGTCGACAAAGCCTGGAATAATTTCGCAGAAGCAGTGGTTAGCACAGGATGGGATCCCATTACACGACGATGTGAATCCCTTGTCACTGCGTATGTCCTCATTCTGTAATGGAAAAAAGATTCCAATGTCCGTACAGTCTTTTGTCGAAGATCAGGACGGGCCGATTGAGAGTCTTGACCCTCTCGCGTATCTACGATTTTCCCACAATTACGGGTCGGGACGAGAGATCTCATGAAAGAGGATACGAAGCAGAACTCCGAGTGATCAATGACGCGTTTTGGGTACGCTTGTGCACTATGAGCGACTTAGGATTCGCGGAAGCCTACATGTATGGTGAAATCGAGTGTGATGATCTCATCTCACTGTTTCGCGTAAGTTGCTCCTATCGACCGCATTACTTCAATATCAGCCTAGCCTCCGAAGATATTTCTAGACAACAAAGAAAATATCTCAAGTCTTGACTCAAAACTTTCTTACCTTTTTACCGTCCCGCAAACATTAACGTCTTACCGTTTCCTGAATACCATCGGAAACTCACGCTATAACGTATCAGCACACTATGATATCTCAAACCAGATGTTTTCTGGTACGGAGCAATTCTTGTTCTGCTCGTCGTCTGAGATTTGACGGATCTCAAGGTTTTCTGTCTGAAGATATGACATATTCTTGTGCAATTTTTAAAGACCTCGACGGCGACCTCGAAGACGGTCTCCCTGTCAGCCCCTGGAACGGTGGGCATGGTCTCAAGCGACTGGCTCTCAAATCTCCTCAATCAACCCCTGAAAAAGTCAATGGGCTCAATGGAAATAGTCATGAGACCAACCACAGCCGTCCTTTATCCCAGGACGAACTGCATGAAGCCCAAATCCGCAAACTCAAGCACATCATACAGAAAGCCCAAATTCGTCCAGGGCACCGAGTGCTTGAGATCGGGTCGGGATGGGGTTCAATGGCCATTCTCATCGCTCAAACCGTCCCGAACACTCGCATCGACACTATTACGCTCTCAGTACAACAACAAGCTCTGGCCCGTGAGCGTGTTGCGCAAGCGGGGCTGAGCGATCATGTAGAGGTGCATCTTATGGATTATAGAGATATGCCAGCGGAATGGGAGGGAGCGTTTGATAGGGTAATCAGTGTTGAGATGATTGAAGCTGTCGGCGCAGAAT
Organism: Termitomyces sp. DKA19; assembly: GCA_018851325.1. Classification (NCBI taxonomy): domain Eukaryota; kingdom Fungi; phylum Basidiomycota; class Agaricomycetes; order Agaricales; family Lyophyllaceae; genus Termitomyces; species Termitomyces sp. DKA19. Next base: position 6,520 of record JABCKS010000062.1, read on the forward strand.
TCCTGAAGATGTATTGGGAAGTTGTGGATTGGGCGATGAAGAGGGACAGTGGGGTAGGGGTAATCCAGGCTATCACCATCCCCGAAGCTCGTAAGTTTTATATGATGTCTTATCCATTGAACTGACGACTCTTTTTTTTTGGATAATGTGCCGTTCAGGCTACGATTGCTACATTAAAGAAATAGATTTCATTAGAAAATGGGTAAGATCTCATTTCTTTTCGGTCCCTCCGAGGCTTATGTCCGTCCTTTCAACTACACCAATAGAGTATATCTCTTTGCCTTCACCTCATTCGTCTCGCTGATTCCATTCAGTCTTCCCAGGTGGCTTCCTCCCCACCCTAACCCTTCTCATTCAAACCATGCGTACCGGCTCCAAAGGCCGGCTCATCGTCGATTCCGTCTCAAATATCGGTCCACATTATGCACGTACCTTGCGCGAGTGGCGTAAACGGTTCCTCGATCGGTTTGAGAGCGTTATTGTTCCTGCGCTGAAGAAGGAGTATCCGGATGTTATGTGTGGGCCGAGGGGAATAGAAGAAATAGAAGTATTCAAGAGAAAGTGGACATGTAAGTTGTTCCTTGTCTTAATTTATTGTCGTCGTACTTATTCGTTGCATAGATTATTAGTAAGCTTTAAGCGCGCGAAAGCCACCTTTCGGGCCCGACTAACATGTCTATAGTTGTTATTGTGAGGTTGGATTCACCACCCGGACTCTGGGAGGTAAATCGTCCTCAAAGACTTCAGGGTTATGGAAGCAGCTTACACATTCCGATTTAGATCACATAATCTCCTTCGTACGAGAAGGATACCAAGATTACGGATGCAATGTGATGGAGTGATTAATTGGAAGGACCGAGAGTATCAATTCCCTACTAGCATATCTATACCAATGACTTGTACGATGATAATGGTCCGAGAATGTATGAGTGATGATGCATGGAACGTTTGACAAATAAATAATAAGCATAAATAATAAAGTGTTAAGTCTTTGACTCTATGAAGAACATGCATCCATGGACCGGAATTAAGTATTGATGGTGATAGACTCTCCAGTCACCTCAAGGAACATAGTGTGCCAGTGAAGTCCTTCACTCCTGACGGGCATAAAATCACCCCAGAGGTGTTGACGCTGGCCGTCTTGGAACGGTCTGCGAGTGGTACGGTTCGACTTGGAATCCCGGTGTCACGAGCTGAGATCCATCCAGAAAGTTTTCAGTATCTATGAGAAGATCAGAGTCGTACAACCTTGTTGAAACTGGAACTAGACGCAGCGTACCACTCCCGTGTTCAGTCCCAATCTCAAGTGCTTCCTCATCCGTTTCAGGAACAAAGTTCTCTGTGCGAAGGTACAAACGATCGTATTCATGATTTCTGTTCTTCAAAAAAGCCCACTTACCAAATCCAACAAGTTCCCTTTGAAGTTCCATGATCTCTTGCAGCGAAGCCGCTCCTGCTTCCCACGTATCATACTCCTCTTCCTCAGGTGTCGACGTCGATATCCTCCTCCTCGTCCTGGGACGCATAGGGGTACTCGGACCCGACGAGCTCACTTGGGAAGCGCTATTTCGAGGTCCTGAATCCTGTGGGACCTTGAATGAATTGACCCAATTAGCAACTCTCCTACGTTTTCGGGTCTCAGTGTTCTGAGAATGAAATTCTGTTGAAGGCTGGACCAAATGCGGGACCTCTGGTGATGGGGATACGTGATGTGTGGGATGTTTCCTCGCTGCCGGCGCGGATGGGGTTGGAGAAAGGAAAGGAACTTCTAGAGAAGCAGGGATTTGTGACGGAGGTCCTGGATATTGTCGAGTGTGAAGGTCTCTTGCCATCCTCTGCGTGATAGGTTGATCAAGGTCTAAGTCGAACTCAGTCTTCCGCCTCTTAGAAGACTGGCCTTCTAGTGAGTAAGGCTAAGCACCTTATATTGCTTGAATTGGAGAAAGACATAATTACCAGGAGCAATTTTAGGAGAGCGCTTGCGCGAAACATGATCCTTCGAAGAGGGCAGCCGGCGAGTTATCCGAGGCATGGAAAGACCGAAAGAGGACTCTTGCGATACATTGTGATTCGGAGTAAGTGGATGTTGAATGGGTAGTGTGCGCTGAAAAACATGGTCAAAGATAATTTGATTCGGCTCCGAAGGAATCCTGATCTCCCTCACTGGCGACAAGCTATCGACCCTTCTGCGTTTCAGGAGAAACTCGGATTTAGGAGGTTGCAGAGGTTGTACAGGTGATGACTGCCATTCTTCACGACTAACAATAGCATGAGAGAGCCTGGTCTCAAAATCCAAACAGAACGGTTGAGAATCAGGGATAGATGACAATTCCTGACGGGATTCTTCTGAATATGATATAACATATTAGGAAGTGGTTGGGACATACTGTTCCTTGGGATATAGACAAACCCTCAGCAATGCTTCCACCAAAGGCGTCGCTGTAACCCAGGAGACAAGCTCTCAAACAATCCGGATAAGACGACTTATATTCCTCAATTCCATGGTACGTTACACGCCAGAATTCATTGAAGGTGAGCGGGCCGATGGCAGAGGAAGACAGACGGCCGAAGGCCGAAGAAAGGAATGGTGAAATCGCTACAAGAGTATCAAGGGAAGGCGGCAATTCGCGCAGTAATACCAATGTCGAACAATATATTTCTTGGACCTGAAAGATCATAGTGAGAAAATGAATTCTTAGCCTCAGATGAAGACGTACAACTACATCGTGTTCCCTTGTCAGCATCACTGCTTTCTCATCTCCTATCCAACAACATATCCCCCTCTCAGCGGCACATAAAAGCTGGACGAGTAATGTTCGAGGCAACGAACTTATGATCTTTCCAAATTTTCGTATGATTTCGAGGCAGGCTGTCAGTAATTCGGGGCGTGGGGGATAATTTGAGAAGAGGGCAAGATCAATAATAGCGATGAAATTTTTGGGAAACACTGCACATCCGGACAGATCCACATATGTCATAAGGGCAGAAACGCATTGAGGAAAGGCTACCAAACTAAATGAAATACATTAAGTCTCATCAATAGAAGGAAATGAAGAAAAGAGATACCCATTGGTTCCATTGTTCCCAATTCTCTTTAAGAACCTGTTCACAACCGTGAGGGGTTCAACGGAGTTGGTATGGGCCATGGACATCGAGCTTCGAAGTACCCCTTCCCACAGATTGAATTCCGTTCCGAACATGATCCATGATCTAATTCAACAAATTCAGGCTAGATAAACACGAAATAGGCGAAGACTGACCTGAATGGTATGACAAGAAACGAGGCCAACTCTTCCCAATGCGCGTTCTCATCCGGGACCTGCCACGTCCTCGCCTTAACCGACCACAACTGCCTAGTCACCTTCTGTCCCTCGCTCCCAGCTGATATAACATGAAGCAGCGTCGGGATTCCAACAGATATCAAATCAGCGCAGAGATCGCTCCAAGCAGCCCTAACGTGTTCCTCTTCAAGCAAAAAGTTGACCTTGAGTACACTCGCGAGGATCTTTTCGGCGGGAAGCCAAGATGTTGCAAAGACTTTCTTCATCACACCCCATAGTCGCTTCAATGCTATGAGACGCTGTACTTGAATTGAAATATCTTCTGAATAGACGAGAAATTGAGTGACGATGCCTGCTATTTGGCTCGCAAGGGTACCACGCGCCGTCAGATGTCGATGCTCCTGAGTGAGATCCGCCTTGGCTAACAAAAGGGATTGCCAAACATCTAGAAGGCCTCTCTGGATTGTAATATGCAATCAGCTAATTTCCTTGATAGAAAACCAATTATCCTACTTACCGGAAGTTCGATGGGCGGCTCAAACGTTCGCTCCACTGCCTCGACCCATGTCTCAACCATTGCTGGCCAATGATACTCGATCTCTGCTTCCGAGAGCGTACGAACACGCTCTAATTGCATCGTGGAAACGTACCGAGCAACATCCTTGACTTTAGGGGAACCAACTTCCAATAACATCGACTCAAACACGTCCAGATTAGGCCTGATGTCATCCCCTGCCTCCGTCCTGCTCAATCCAATCGCGCTAGCTAGCTTCAGTAACACTTGAACACCGGCCTCGTAATCTACGGCTTGAGTACCTCCAATCATTGCTTTGATAACCAAAAGAGCTCTCGACACATCGCCAAAGCTAGCATCAACATTATCACCACTATTTCGGGAAAGGAGAAGTCCCCGAACTAGCAATATACCCTTCTCAGCCTTGACATGGTCCTTGAGGAAACGAAAGGCCCTTCCTCTGATTCCGAGGCTGGAGTCTGGAAACTCAGGATCCTCAGGTTGACGCCAAGCCGAGTGGGTCGCCGGTAAAAGCGTGAACGCCCATACAAGACCACCCCACGCAGCGACCGCAAGCTGTTTTACTTCTTCTCGACTGTGGCTGAAAGCACGGAAGAGAATATTAGCGAAGAAACGAAAATCAACGCGCGTGTAGAGCCATCGGTCGGAGAGGACGATGAGGGAGACGAGTGTGATAACAGCCCACACTGGATCCTTAGTTCCGCTCAATTCGGAGTTGAAAGCCATCACGAAATAGTACTGGAGTGGAAACATTTCTCGTGAAAGGGTCTGGTCGTCCTTGGAGGGTATTTGTGGCTTTAGAAAGGCGTGGATTTCTTGGCTGATAGCCTGATGGGGGAAATCTGGAGAGCGGAATTTTGCGAGGACGAAACCAGATAGAGCATTGCATGCTTGCAAACGACATTCCGCCTCGTCTACAGTGAGATTTGTTAATATGGTAAAGAGAAATCCGAAGAAAGGGATGTCAAAGATAACACGTTGATTTTTTATAAGAGAATTGATCGCCTTGAAGCTTCTCAGAAAAATTCTTACAATCAACACTGTGAAATCTACCTTTAGACTGTCACATTTCGCTTGCAAACCCCTCTGTCCGTTCAAGGCATACCTCAAGACTGAAACAATCTCGATCTTCCGCGGCTCCAGGATAAACGACGACAGTTGCTGACTCTGAATTATCCAGAATGCAAGCGAAACAGTCTTGTGAGCATTTGGAGTGGGTAGTTTGGTCGCTGAAGCAATTTTTAAAACCTCGTGGAAGAGTTCATTAAGATCCTGTACTAAAATGATGTTAGCAGGAAAAATTCGCTGTAATTCGGAATACACATACTAGGAAATAATAGATACAGTACGCGGAAGGCGAAAATATCTGATACTATACGCAGACTAAAATGACAGAGAGTCGAGAGATCTATCATATGCTGAATGTCGTGTTCGGTCATAGAAACATCGGATAACCAAGATTCGCAGGCAGAGAGTTTGAGGTTGCGTGAAGGATTGACCAGAGCACACCGAATATCTCGCTTCAAGGCTTGCGCGAGAGGAATGGCGTGTTCTTTGAGAGACATAAGTGCGGGTAAAGGCTGCTCAATATCAACGATTGAGGGAGCGATTGCACGTATTCGCGTAGATAGTACATTGTATGCTTCGGTGACGTCGTGACAAGAGATGTACTCCCAGTCGTAATCGTCAAGGGACTCTAATATGGTCTCCAGAGCCGATGAAAGATATGATTTACACATCAAAGGATGCAGATCTGCGTTCGGATTCACAAGAGATACCTTTGGGTCAGGTCGTGCGACAGATTGAGAGAATGAATCCATCACGGCTTTTGAGCCTGCCATTCTCTGAGATCGATTTCCAACAAAAAAATTAGCAGAAATGTTCCCTTTGTTACTGGAAGACAAAACGACTGTCTTCATGACCATTCAGCACCTGCTGACATGAGATACGGAGGAATTGTTTATGATACAATTTGAACTTGAATGATCATCCAATACACGACCCGGAGCGGCACAATAAATTTCTAGAGCAGCGTTTCTATCCAATCCAGTTGGATAATGGCCTTCGATGTGGTTGAACTCGTTTTGTCACTCTAGTGTCATGAACGTAAAAGTGAGTCACGATTCATCGAGTAGAGTTGATTGATAAAGGCCATGCTGCTCACCTTCGGTATGTATATACATCCAGAAAGCCTAATTGACTCGACTCTGTGGGAGCCTGGCGAACAGGCCGAATGAAACGGGGACAGTCAAGGAAAGATGGGCGACCCTGCAAAAGTCACCCTGTGACGCGCTAGCGTGACATACTGTCCCACTCATTTTCGGGAACCGGTCCGGGCTCAAATGCATCAGACGGCACTGTGCTTACTACTGATCACAATCGCGACGTCATCATAGACCTCTCTTCTCAAATCCGGACACCATCATGGTCAAGGTTACTTTGAACGGTACCACCCTCGCAGAGTCCACCGAGACTGTGGTTGTAGAGAACAATCACTACTTTCCTCCTTCATCTGTGAATTTGTCGATGTTCAGCGATTCTGACACTCAGTACGTTCTCACATGGTTCTCAAAAGAACGGTTGTGCTCAGTTGTAATTAATTAGTACCATCTGTCCGTGGAAAGGGTTTGTTCAGATCTGCATAACGTCGGGACACATAATGATGTCATTTTCAGGACGGCTTCATACTACAACACTACTGTAAGCGGACACACTGTAAAAGACGTAGCATGGTATGAATATCTACAGGATCCTGGATTCATGTATTCTGATGATTTTTCGTCAAAAAGGTACTACCCAAAAGCGTCTGAGAAAGCAAAGTCGATCGAAGGATACGTCGCATTCTACAAGGCACGTTTTGTCAATCTTATGTGGAACCAAGAAGGAAGTTTACTTCTTTGATAGAATAAGGTTCAGATTGAATGAAATCTCAGCGCTCAGCTCTCAGTAGTAAATCTGTAACATAAAATGTGTTATGACAATACTGTACATATTCAATATGTCGGAAGACCATTCCACCTTCCCACCGTCAAGGTTCCAGGACAGTCACAGACCTCGCACTTGAATTGGTTTCTGGTGGCAAGGTCCTTTCTGGTATTCCAAGCCGTCCCACCTTCATTTGTTGAAGATGTCAGGTTCTGTTTTGCGCGCAGCAGTGGCAACCTTTCACAATATAGAACGAAAGTAGACGGATCAAGGATAGAATTGATTTCCTTGCCTTTCGTGTGATGTCAAACATCAGCGCGATATCATGACTTAGGAAGAGTTTTCCAAATACCCGGAAATTCACCAGGCATCTTCTATCGGAGGTTACAAAAGATATGTGAGATAGGGTGTCATGGTAAAAATAAGAATATATCACGACCATTGGCAAATTACTGATTGTGAAAAGGTGCTCCTATGGAGAGTAATATGGACAATCTATGATGCTGAGTTATACAAACTGGTGACAATGATACTTCAGGACGCAATCACCTCCCATATCATATTCATAGACTATCCCAAGCTCTGTGTTTTGACACGTACTATGGTTCGAGGTGCCTATCATGTCCAAAGTCAATATATGATCCTGAGCCCTCTCCTGATGATCATATCCTGCGAACCTCCATTTGGGCTTGTTCGCCTTGCTGGAAGACATCACAATGTGATAGAACGCCTGCTTATCAGAACTGAGATCTCGAAAATATTTTCCCCTCCCCTGATCATCCAATTTATGGATCCAGTCCGGATAATCCGGGGAATGCCCATACTTCTTCAGCTGTTCGATCTTCTTCTTATCCATATACATCCTCCAATGAGTACAAATATGCATATAGATGTAAATCACTCCGGCCGAAAGAGGTACTGGACGAGAGTGCGCATGTTAGTAAATGTGGAGGCATTTGAAGGACGCAGTACATTTATATGATGTTGAGCAGCAAGCAACGTAGTTGCATACACGTGGATGTGGCGTGAGGAAGAGTACAGTAGGAGCGCCACTCTAACGCGTATTTTCCTTGGACGGATAAATATTTAGATTCTGGGATACGTATCCAGTCAGTGTCTTAGACGTAGGCGCGGAATAGGTCTCTACGTGTGTCGTGTGTAAGTGTGATTTCGACTTTGAGAAACCAGCCAAAAACAAGTTACAAATTGACGCGTCGTGCCACCACTCATTTGATCACAAACAACAAAGACAAACATAATAGGATCCAATTTCGGCTGGCGAGACGCGAACGCGACGCAAGAATGGAGGACTAAAAAAATTATTGCATTATGGAAAATGTCTGTACAGTATACAAATGCAAAAGGAAGGAAGGGGTACTGCTGGTCGATCGTGACTCGATCTTTAGAGAGGTCCGTCATTATGGTGATACGCTAAGAAAACGATTGAAACATCTGAAGGCCATTGAAGAGACGAATATTCGTGAGCGCTTAGTATAGTCGAACTTTAAAGTTCTGTGATCTGTTTCCCTGATAGAGCAGTTGAGCTAAACTTTGTGGGATACTCAGAATATACTGACTGAGTCACCGAACACTGACATGGTGATTGAGGGAGCATCATAATGAGAATACGTATACTGTCTCCTCGATAAGTCAGACTCACGAACAACAAAGTAGTCGTCACGATCCTTCGTATCCTTCGGAAGAGTTACGAGCATGTGT
>JABCKS010000062.1:15079-52267 GCA_018851325.1 Termitomyces sp. DKA19
CAACAAAGACAAACATAATAGGATCCAATTTCGGCTGGCGAGACGCGAACGCGACGCAAGAATGGAGGACTAAAAAATTATTGCATTATGGAAAATGTCTGTACAGTATACAAATGCAAAAAGAAGGAAGGGGTACTGCTAGTCGATCGTGACTCGATCTTTAGAGAGGTCCGTCATTATGGTGATACGCTAAGAAAACGATTGAAACATCTGGAGGCCATTGAAGAGACAAATATTCGTGAGCGCTTAGTATAGTCGAACTTTAAAGTTCTGTGATCTGTTTCCCTGATAGAGCAGTTGAGCTTAACTTTGTGCGATACTCAGAATATACTGACCGAGTCACCGAACACTGACATGGTGATTGAGGGAGCATCATAATGAGAATACGTATACTGTCTCGTCGATAAGTCAGACTCACGAACAACAAAGTAGTCGTCACGATCCTTCGTATCCTTCGGAAGAGTTACGAGCATGTGTCCTTGTTTGATAGGAAAGGAAGAGGCGAGAGGATGAGCTAAGTAGTCCAAATTGGTGAATATAGCACTAGGTATGCGGTGCGAAGACATTGAAGAAATTTACCGATGTCCAGATTCTCGCTGTAAGTGCCATCGTACCCTAAAAGAATCAACCCCGTTGTGCCTCGTCGCTCGTTTGGAATGTCCGAGGTGTCTGTGAAGAGGAAGAAATCAGACGGTCAATGCTTGTCCTTTTCGCGTCGTGATGCTCACCCCATGTAACGTTATGAACAGTGCCTGGGACCCAGACCATGCCAGCCTTAGGGGAAGTAATATGAGGATTGAACACAATGAGTGACTGTGCGTCGATGGGAGATGCGACGCAGTTTCTAGCACTGGCCACAAACAAAAAGAAAGAAGCAATGGCAAAGAAGAACATTGTACGTGAAGCGCTGCGAGGAATGCCGCAATTAGGGATGAAAATGGGATTGTAAGGGGAAGTGAGGAGACGAAACAATGAAGAACGTCGGCCGATATCAGTCCTTTTATCTCTGAGAGACAGGTCAGAAGCAAAAGAGGAGCTTCCTCAATTTGGCAGTTTGCAGTCACGAGTCCGAGCACGAGGCCCACTTCTCCCGCATTTCGGGCGTCGCTAAGTAGTACTGGTTTCGACTTCCCGGCTATTAACAAGCCTGATTCCTTCCCGCACGAGAAAAGGATCCAGAGATGCGCGCACCAAGCACGAAGTAGTGTTCTTGAAGCCTCAAGAGACCTATAACCAATGATGCACTTGAGGGACTAGTACGTGGACTTGTCAGATAGGACTAATGTGATTGCCTTTGTCTTTGCATTGAGGCCACGGACTTTAACAAAAAATGTGACCTCTTCGCAAATGTGGCGATGGACCATCACAAACAAAATTCGCGAATCGATCTTCCAAGCTTCGTTACCTGGCCCACATGTTCGAGTTCGCCACGGTTTAATGCACTCAGTATGACAGATACCCGAGGAGAGGGAAATGCAGATATTAACTGATGTCACGAGAACGTACACAACAAAACGACAGCCACACCATCAGAGTGACAGATACAGGGATCTAGAGCGGAATTCTAGGCCAACCAGAAGACCGCAGAACAAACGAAGCATGTAATCGAAAGCTAGTACTGTCAACGCTCGATACAGAATGGCGGACTACAATTACCAGAATCACCGAACACTAATAAGTCGTCAAGCAGGAATGAGTCTGGGCCCGTTGACTGTAAAACAGCGCAGCTTACAGACGACAATGTAGTTGTCTCTTGCTGAGACATCTGGAACTGTGATAGCGACACGTCCATCACTAAGCTTAAAGCCGCTAGCTAGGGGGTGATCTGATTGAGTAAATTGAGATAAAGAAAGTGAGCTGGTAACATTCAAGGGTCCTTTTGCCAGGGGTGGCTGACCGAGATCAAGATGCTCGTTGAAGCTCCCCTCCTCTGTCCAGCCGAGGACCATCATGCTCCTCTGTTTCCATGACTCCTTCGGAATACCATGAATATCCCTATCCAGATATAAGCAAGGGCAAGCGACGAACTTTCAAACAAGCGCACCACGTAACATGAGCCCGATGGCCAACTTTCCAAGTCGTCGTTCCATCAGGACTTGTAATTTTTGGATTGTAGATGGTGCGCCGCCAGGGCAAAGAGGATTGATTATCGCGGTTTTGAGAATAGAGGTGGAGGCCGTTGGCAGAGGTGATGGATATACTGAACATGACGAGCAGAGGAAGGATCGAGAACAATTGGAACATCATGACCAGCGTGAGTTCACAAAATAATATCGCAGATACGCAGGATTTCGCAATATAGGAGTATGACAGTTGAAAGCAAGAAGGAGAACTAGGGCTGCCACATTTGCTGTCTCCTTTTATTTCGGCTATGTTTCGATCTATGGCTGACATAGATCAAGATTGTTCCGCGAAATCGCACTCCAACTGGCGAAGAATTCCATACATCGTTCTTCGCACTGCACGTAGGAACTTTTCGTCTCTCCAAACTGAATTCAATGTTCGACACATAGCTGATTTTCTGGCACAATGCTTTGGAGTACTTCTTTCTCTGCCGATTCTAGCGCACTATTGAGATCTGTCTTCTTCAAGAGGGCTGCTAAGGCAGTAAGCGAACCTCCTTTCGAGTTGTCATGTTTATACCCTAACGATTCGAATCGTCTCTCGATCATTGAATCGAACGGCGTTGTCAAAGTAGGGAATCAAATGTTTCCATGCAATGACGAGTAAACACCTAGATGTATGAAGATGGATTCAGGCTCCCTACCAAAGTGATCCTTCTCAGAATTTTGGGCTCTTAAGCAAATAGAATAGGATAGTAATTTGTCCGCATCCCAACAGAAGATATCCGGCAGGAGAGGGATCTTCAAGAACTCGAAGGTTTATAAGGAAGAGATTTCATGATTTGCTAGTAGATGGAAGAACGTCGTCACCCAAGAGTACTGCGCTGGGTGACAAGCTAGAGTAATGGGCAAAATAGAGCGCGTTATCTGCACAAAACGTAGATTGAATGTCTCTTGAACAAATGGCGGGATTGAAGTCGCTGCACGTCTACTGTACCTGAGGAATGAGAGGCCGGAAGAACTTTGGATGGCATACTTAATGACGGTTTGCGTCGAGTTCTCAGCTCGTGTTCCAGGAACTGAGTGACTGTGCGGCACATATTCTTTCTGACATGAGATACACATCGATCCTGCAGTGGTGAACTTGGAATTTGACATGTAATAACTTGCCGTGTTGCCAGTTCGAGTCATTGCAATCGAATTCCTGTTTCTTAGGATATTACAAGGAGTAATGTCTGAAGATCTCGAAGCATGGAATGGGGCTCACGAAAACATTTAGTGTGTGCAAAACAAAAGAAACGTTGTTGTGAGGCGCAAGATTACCCCCATAATGCACGTGAGTGAGGTTCATGTGTGATTGCCCCGGTTGGACAGATCAGATTTGGATCAGAGCGCCTTGTCCCCTCATATGTCGACCAGTCTTTTACTAACCAATCTGCAAATAACAAGTCCCAATGTTCCTCTTCAAACAATTATCGCCGCATTGGCCCATCACCTGAGCGCTGACCTCCCCACTCCGACTCCGTTGACCGCTTCTGTCGTGTCATCACCATACTTTCTTGCCCTCCCCCCAACGAACGACAGGCTTCAAGGCCTCGTTACAGCTTTCAGGCATGCTCTCCATCTTAAGCATCAGGCCTTGGTAAAAAAGACAGAAGAGGGATGGAGCATCTCACGAGCTATCTTCTCTAAAGGAGTGGAAGGGAGTACGCAAGAATGGATTAGAGCAGTCGTCAGGGGATTACAAGGAGGACGAGCGACGATTAGGCTTGCATGTTGTACAGGCCTGCTGTTAGGTGTCAAAGACCTGCCTCAGATTGGCACAGGCTACGGAAGGGTGGAAGACGAAGTCGTCATCGCATTAGCGGAAGTCATGGATGACTACAACTCGGACAGTGGTGACTGGGAAAAGGAGTTCAGGCCCCAAAATGACGGTGAGGGTTGTTCTATTCCAGAATCAGAGCGGTTCTCATGTAGATTCTAGATTCTCTGCTTTCCTTGACTTTGATTTTAGCTTCTCAATCACTACCCCTGTTACCAAAGTCCAAGCTTACAGCATTGCCGCTCTCTCCCCTTGCAGGATTTCTAACTTCTACGATTGCCAAGGCATTCCATGAAGGCACGTTCTTGAGGGCAAAATTGGGCCCTTCGCTTGAAGAAGTTCTTCGAATATTGTCCACTTCGCCTGCGATGCATGCATTAGCAGGTCTCTCAAAACTGGTTGCATTAACTCTAGAGCTATCGATTCAGACTACAGTACGAGGTCTGCAAGATGCTTGCACCACTATTCAAACTTTCCAAATGATTGCATTCCGAATTGAGCAGGACTGGAAAGCTAGCCACTTTGCCACTGTTCAAAACGAAGAGGAACTTTGTATGATTCATGTCTTCCTGGAAACCTTCCTTATTGCGCTGATCATCTGTCGACGTAGCTTCCGACACGAAAGACACATACAAATCCATCTGGTTGATCCTCAAGACTCTCCTTTTTAGCATCGTCATGGTGTCCGACAGTGCACTAGATACTGTCGTTTATGTCCGACCACAGCCGTTTTCCTCAAATGAAACACAAGTCTCGTCCCACATGCTCGCAAAATCCGTTCTGCAGACCTTATCACATCTGTCATTTGTAGTTTCTCAATTTGGAGGGGTCACAGCGACTTCCACTGGTGACGGTCCGGCCTTTGTGGAGCTACGCAAAGTGTTTTATTTAGCCCTCGACGTCATATGTGGTGAAGACCCGTCCGGTCATCCGCAAGTGCTTAGCCGAGAATTCAACGACTGCGAAAGCTTTGTTCAGGAGATGGTGACAGACTTGGGTGTTGATACTTGTAAGTCATCCCGTATCAAAGTCATTCATGGCGGTGGCAATATCTAACTCGGCCGCCCATCCCAGTCGTGCCTGGAGACGCCACTCGCCACGCGGGAACTTTAGGAACTTTTCAGCAAGCGAAGACCGCGTACACTTTAGCCTGTATCGAACAACTCGTCCCGTCGCTGGGTGTCTCATGCCTCGAAGATTACGTCTGGCGCCTATGTACTCCGTGAGTATCGCTCCATCTCTCTTCACGTCCTCGGGACCGTCCGAACCATGTCGTAAACTTCTATCCTGTTCTCACTTGTCTACGGCATACGCCTCGTTGTCGATTTCGATTCCTCGTGCGAAAATGCCATTCTAACGTGTCCTCTCATCCCTGTATTTTGTCCGGTAATTTCGATGACATGACGTTTGACAACCTGAAATATCTTGTCTTTGATCACGCACCAGTCGTGGCTTCCTGACAGGGCTGGTTATTTGACAGTGTGCACATGTTAAACACCTTTTCATCAGATTTTGCGTGTGGATACCGCCTTTTTGGTATCTACACCGAGGGATAAGACTCCTATGTGTCGTCTGACTGCTTTCCTTTCGATTAACTTCCCGAAATAGTTTGTACATCCACGCTGACTCATCGGCATTTAGGTACCTCTCAGACCCATCGCATCGTGAGACCTACGAGTCTGCACATTCTGTGGTGCTGTCGATCTTCTCATCGCACGCCCAGCAGCTTCAGCATGCTTCATCGGTTGATTTTGATCGCCGGCTCAGAGTGAGCCATGATCGCCGTTTTCCGGACTCAACTCATTTTGTACATCGTATGGTCCCGTTCTATGCGCAATGTTTGGTCCAGGTATGTACCATGTCCTCTTCCCCCTTGCCACGTATCGTACACGGCTTGCCTTGATTCCTTGCTTTTGACTTCATCTCCATATCATCTTTTACTTCTTTCCCCATATTGTCAAAGGCCATGCCGTGTTTTCTGGAATGTCACAATCTTCCAGATCTCTTGATTTGTTAGCAAGAAGTTGACTTTTCTTTATCTATCTCCACAGAATTCGCATGACGGGCGGCTAAGTACGGCACAACTACGGTTAGCATACTCGGCACTTGTAAGGAGTGCAAGCACCTCCGGTTCGATTGCCGAGGGTCACCAACTTGGATGGTATTGCATCACATTGATTCTTGATGTGATCCGGGAGTTATCGATGGAGACACAGGGGAGCGACCCTGACCCTAGTTCCAGGCAACGCTTGCATCGTCTGCATCTGACTTTGATCTCTACTGTTTCTTCGCTTCCCTTGCCCCTCATGATTCGCGCCTTGGAGGAAATCAGAAACATCATTACGAAACGCCGACGATCGGGTAGTGACGAGATGTTCAAAGACGAAGTGGAAGAAGGAAGAAAGGACCTGGTGGATGCGTTGTTTGTCGAAATTTCAGAAAAGGTGGGAGAAGAAGAGAAGGAGGCCGCAATGAAGTGGTGGTATACCCACCGCCAGGCTTTCTTCTACGAGAATGGGACAGGCATGAGTGCACAAGTAGAGGAACACCATCGTCCCGATATTTCACCCCGTCTGTGAGAGTGTTTCCATACATCAGAAATACAAATGTGGCTACGTGTTATCACAAGTCACTTGTGTTCGACCTTGTGGATATTCTTGGGATGGTCACCGGATCGGTCATTTGTTTGGCGACCGGTGGACGCCTCTATCTTTCTTGAGTCCATACTTCCTTCTTACCCCTTCTGTTCGATCGGCCCTTTGTTTTTGGCAACCGAATCACGTATAGCTTCGTGCTTTCAATCTTATATTCTTTGGTATTACGAAGCGTGCCATCAGTCAGGACAAAGGCTCTCAGAGTTCACTCGGAATCGGGCCCGATATGGCTGACCCCGCTCCTGAGAGCCTGACTATTGCAAAAAGGAAAAGGAAGTGTCATAATGTGGGTGACTGCCGTTGTCCCTCATAGCTCATATATATCCCCCATTTGGTTATACAAATTTCGAGTATAAACTGCCTTTCGCGCGTTAGACCCGATATCGGTCTCTTAACGAACCCTCTTCCCACCTACGGCTTGTTACCACCTATACTTTGTATCATGGCAGAGATCAAAATGCATTCAAACCTGCCTCATATCCCGGATAATATTTCACTCCCTCAATTTATGCTAGAATATCATCATCCCCTACGACCAAAACGTACGAACATAGCCTGTCTAATTGAAGACGATAGTGGCCACGAAATTTACCTTGAAGAGGTACCTCTGCGCAGTTCATGGATCTTTTTACTCTATTAACACTGCTTTGCCTTCTAGTTGAGAAACAAAACTCGTGCCCTTTCAAGTGCATTGCGCGCCACGTACAATATCGGTGAGACCAGTCGTCTATTCCCATTCTCTAGCCGATCTTGACTTTGACGTTAGGCGAAAATGATGTAGGTATGTTGTTCATCTCTGCGTTTGAACTTCACGCTGAAGACTTCCCGTGCTGTAGTAACGATAATCAGTCCCAACCATATAGGTAAAGTTGTCCAACGTGTGTGCAACACACAAATTGATCCCTTTCTTTCAGAATATCTGACAGCTCTTTGGGCTATTCATTTACTCGGAGGAGTTGTTAGGTATTAGCCCCTTCCTTCAATAGATGCCAAAACTTGGCTCATTGTCTTCAAGCTGTTCCAACCCTCAATCCACTGTCGAAGAACTTCAAAGGCAACTCACACTAGCAAGGATAACTTTTGTTATCGCACATTCTAGTAACGTCCATGTGGTCCTCTCCGCCATGCACCAAGCTGGTCTGTCGTCTGATCGCGTTATTTTGATCGACCGAATGGCTTCTGTGCCGAGGATACCGAACGTTTACCATTGTATACAAGAAGGAGTTAAGAACAAGTTCGATTTCCGAGAACGTGTCTTTGACTCCGGAGAAGGTAAAAGGAAAACTGCACTGCTTTCATGGTCTTCCGGGACAACGGGAAAACCAAAGGTAGCGTTACTCGTCCTGAAATTTGACTGGTTTGCCTGACAGGATACCGATATAGGCCGTGGTAATATCGCACTATGCCCTCATCGCGAACATCATTCAAATGACCGCGCATAATCGAATCGAGAAAGCTCATTACTCTCGAAACGTCCGGGGGTTTCGGCCTGGAGATGTCGCTATCGGAGGTGACTACAAATCTTTGAATCGAGTCAGTAATCTCCGACGACATTGTCTTTTACAGTTTTACCTTTCTATCGTAAGCCTTGTGACCTGATATGCCGCTTATACATTCAGTATTCAATTATGCTAAGACGTAGCAGGGCTGATGATTAGTGTATGTTGATCTTCAATTATCCTTTTCTTATGTATTGACCCTTGTCCTTCGGCAGCTTCATTTGGCCTTGTTCTGTGCTGTAAGTCAGAAGTCCAGAATTCAGACGGTTCTTCTCACTTCAAATCTGTGACAGATGTCTGTCGTTGTCATAGAGAGGTACAACATCCTCAGCACTCTGGAGAGCATCGTGCGCCACCGAATCACTCACCTCATGTACGCATTCCATGTGCTTCCATCGAAATATGCTAAGCTATCACACAAAGACTTGTTCCTCCTCTTGCCGTGGAGCTATGTAAGGTCAGGGCATCAACAAGATTTGAGATATCATCTCACTCAGTGACAATCATGAAGCATCCTGCAGTCAGAAGTCACGATCTCAGTGGAGTCAAACACATGATCATTGGTCTGTTCCCTTTCAAACTTGACTGTCAATCTCCCCTAGCTTATCGAAAGTTAGGCGCTGCTCCTGTTCCAAAAGAAGTGCAAGTTCAGTTGTGCGAACTATTTCCAGATGCACAGATCGGCCAAGCATATGGTAAATGTCATGTCTCAATGATATTTTCTCTGCTTTTCACACATCATTGCAGGATTGACGGAAATGACGACAACCCTGGCGATGATTCCAGGGACACAGAAACGAGGTCCTGTCGGAAGTATGCACGATTGACTTGATCATTCCGAGGAGGCATTTACAGGTCAAATTTTTTCGGATAGGTGGTGGTAGACTTTTGCCAGGTCTGCAAGCTCGAGTCATTAAACAGGATGGTTCTTTGGCGAACTATGGCGAACCGGGACAACTCGTCGTCAAAGGGCCTGCAATTGCTCTTGGGTATCTCAACAACGATCAGGCGTAAGTAATCTGTCTAAACCTGTTTCTCAGTATCTTGAGCGGCTCAACTTTTATCTGATTGCTAATTACGGAATGCAGAACCCAAGAAACCTTTATTGATGGGTAGAATTTCAAGATTCTCTCTTTTAACAACCGCTGACAATTGATGAAGGTGGGTTCATACGGGCGATCAAGTGATCATATCAGAATCACATGAAGTCTTCGTGGTTGACCGGTTGAAGGTATCATCAAGAAGACTTGAAGAAAATATCGTGATACTGAAATTGGACAGGAAATAATAAAGGTGAAAGGATTCCAAGTTGCGCCAGCCGAAGTGGAAGGGTGCCTCTTGTCACATCCAGATATCGCGGATTGTTGTGTTGTTGGCATGCCAGATGATTATAGCGGAGAAGTTCCACTGGCATTTGTGGTACTGACTCCAGATGCACAAGAAAGGTTCACATTTGCTGCAGATCAAGCTCGCAATATCAAGTCTGACATCTTCAAGGTGAGAAACCACTTTCATATTTTTTTTTCCTTTTCAAGATCAAAGGATCTGTTCTGATATTGCATTATTGAAAGCATGTTGCACAACGACTGTCCAACTACAAGCGACTGAGAGGTATCGAGATTGTTAAGACAATACCGGTGAATCTGTTATCCCAGATCTAATGATAAAGGACTTATCTTTGCGTGTGTGTAGAAAAATGGCAGTGGCAAATTGCTGCGGCGTCTCTTGCGTGCTCGAGTCAAGGACCAAATAGTACAAAGATGTCGCCCAAGATTGTAGAACCTCGTCGAGGTCTCCGCTTCGCGTAAAAAAGCCCTACACTTGTCAATTATTCGATCTTTTCCCCCGCTTAAACTGGTGTTTAACGTTCGAATTTCGTCTATAATAGATAACGAATCAATCAATTTGCTATTTGTGGAAATTTTTTGAGATCGCGTATCACCTGAATCAACATGATAATATGGTCTTCTGACCAGTGTGTTGTAATCAGCCATGCGTTCAATAGAGACGCTCACAGGAATATCAAGAAACCATCATGGAGGTGTATTCAGCCTCCGGACCCCTTCCAAGCGTCCCCGATTACCTGACCGTGCCTCAGTTTATATTCGATTATCAACACGAATGTCGGCCAAGGAGAAGTCCCAGCTCAATTTGGCTTATTGAGGATGAAACTGGAAGAGGGATCGGGGAAGAGGAGGCGAGTTTCAGATGGCATTTTCTCAATACATATCCGAGCTCAGAGATCGATTTGAACTGTCATCCAGCTTCGTCGCCGTACTTTCGGACTTGCCAACGCACTAAGGACCACGTTTGGCCTAGGTGATGGCTTCCATTCATCGTTCTAGCATCACTTGTTCTTGCTCATTGATGTGTGAAACAGAGGATGGCGATGTTGGTAAGATAACACGTTTCTGAATGCGTCATTGTAGTCACAAATTACACGCCACGATAGTACTCATCTTCAGTCGGAATCACGTTGGCTCGTATCTTCATCTTGTTCATGGAGACATCCATTCATATGCCCCTTTTGCAGACTACCCAGTTACAATATGGGCTGTTCATCGACTTGGAGCAGTGGTTTCGTTCGTAATGGTGAAATTCGCATGTCAAATTTGTTACTCACAGTTGTACATAGCGGTGCCAACCCTGATTTCTCCAGTGACGAACTTCTCTACCAGTTGGAGCAGACGAACGCGTGCCTTGTAATCGCACATCCCGATTCAATAGGCGTAGCACGTTCTGTTGTTCAAAGGGCAAAACTATCTCTGAACAGGTTAATATCGTTTGACACTCGCCAACAATCACCCAATGATTGCTTGAAGATCGGTGCGCTGATTGAAAGGGGATTGAACTCTTTGCCAGCTTTCGTTGAGAGGGAGTTGAAACCTGGTGAGGCGAGAACCAAACTGGCGTTTCTCAGTTTTTCGTCAGGAACAACTGGCAAACCAAAGGTCATTGAGTCCACTTTCTGTTATTCAAATTGAGATTCATCATGGTCTGGAGGCAGGCTGTAGCTATTCCTCATTATGCGCTCATCACAAACGTCATCCAGATTGCTGCCCATAATAAAGTAAATGAAAAATCCTGTGATACTGAAGATCAACGATTCAGGCCGGGGGACGTCTGCATCGGAGGTAAGTGCTACCTGTCTACACCGCTTAGCCTACTCTTGTTCTAACTGTGTCCGTCAGTCCTGCCATTTTACCGTAATGTTTTCGTGATTCTTCAGTAGATCATTTGAATACTCAAGATATTCACAGACATCTATGGTCTTGTCATCAATGTGCGTGACGCCAGTCATTCAGGCTTTCAAGCCCGATCAGACTTGACAATGGTATCTTTCAACAGCTGCACTTTGTGTTGTTCAGCGCTGTGGGCGTCAGTTTCTCTCTAACAGGGCTTGCGAATCTAACTAAGCATGCAAGATGTCTGTTGTAATTGTGCCAAAGTTTAGCTTTACTGCGATGCTGGACAGTATTGTTCGTCACCGGATCTCTCATCTTATGTGAGCCGTCATACAATTCCGAGTTTTATGGCATCACACGTAAATACATAGGCTTGTGCCTCCTCAAGTGGTCCTTTTGTGTAAGGTAGGTAGGCACTCAGTCATTTTCATACCGAGCACTTAGAAGGGTTTCCAGCATCCCGCGGTCAAAAACTACAATCTCCGTCAGTTTGTCAGGGTGATCATGTGCGGCGCTGCTCCGCTGTCCCACGAGGTTAATCAACAGCTTTTCGAGCTTCTTCCCGATGCTCACATTGGGCAAGCATATGGCAAGTACTGATCTCAATTTTCTGATCCGAGGAATTTCTTTTTTACTCAGTAAACATCCAGGCATGACCGAGACGTGTACAGCGACTAGCATGTGGCCGATTACGCAAAAACGGGGGACCTCAGGGAGTAATTACTTCTCACCTCTAACGGTTGTGTACCCCGTTCTGATCCACATCCAATCTAGGTGCAGGACAGTTACTCCCAGGGATTGTTGCTCGCGCCGTAAAGCCAGATGGAAGCCTAGCCGGTTTTGATGAGGCTGGGGAACTCTATATCAAGACACCTTCTGTGGCGCTTGGCTATGCGAACAACGCGGAAGCGTATGTTCTTGTATTTCTTCTGTATTACTTTTCTTCGATATTTCTCTCTTGACTAGTACCAAAGAAACATTTATCGACGGGTATGTCCTGCTGCTGATGTTCTGTTTTTTCGGGCTCAAGAATTTTCCTAGGTGGGTGAGGACTGGAGATGAGGTAAAGATTGATAAGAACGGAGAGCTCTGGATTCTAGATCGACTGAAGGTTACCCCTCTTAACACGTTTTGGATAGAAACTTTAACTGACAAATGTGGGTATCATCAGGAAATAATGAAGGTATTGGAATTTTAGTTGGCAACTTTTGCCTGATCTGACAGGGTTTGCCTAGGTCAAAGGTTTTCAAGTGTCTCCTGCAGAACTCGAAGGGTGCATTCTGGACCATCCTGATGTTGCAGCAGCTTGTGTTGTTGGAATTCCGGATGACTATAGTACGTACCTGTCTCGTCGGCTAGAGGTCAGGGTACATGACTTCTATCAGGTGGAGAGGTTCCATTGGCTTTTGTAGTCTTGACTGCTACTGCACTGCGTCGCGCGGAGGAAATGCCAACCGCTGCCAACGAAATCAAGGCGGCAATCATCAAGGTTCGACCGTGGCTATATCATTCCTTGCACCAGTCTCATTCTTTATCTAGCACGTTGGAGACAACAAGGTTCACTACAAGCACCTGGTCGGAGGCGTTGAATTCATTCCCACTATTCCAACCTCTCCCAGTGGAAAGATGTTACGGCGAGTTCTCCGTGATGAGGCCAAAGTGCTCCGGAGGACGAAAGCTAAGTTGTGAATATTCGATTGCCCTATTATGTGGTTCACGTGGGATCACGTGATGGACAATTTCGGCACTTCTCTTTACTTATATGATAGATAAGATAATCTCTTTGACATTATTAGTTAGCAATCACATATCCTTTCTCACTGGAATCAGGGCTCGCGTAATGTCACTTGAGATCGGAAAGAGTTGAATCATGGCTGATTAGCGCTTGAAAATGAGACGAAAAAATGTCGGATACATGGTCGAATTTTTTATCATAAGAATTTTTCGAGGCACACATGCCAATGTCTGATCATAATGACAATTTTAAAAAATACGCTGGAAGCAGGATTTGAACCTACGCGGTGAAACACCAAGTGATTATGAGAATTCAAATCACTCGCCTTAACGACTCGGCCATCCCAGCTCACAAATGGTAACGGTTCATACACGAATTGGAAGATTATTTCATTTACGAGGAGAACATCCTCAAAACCGAGCTACTGTACATTGATTGGATAATTGTGCATATATGTAATTTGAGTCCGCAATCGTAAGGTCATCTCCGTAGCATTTGTTACGGTGATGAACTTGCCTGTCCCTCCTGCTTCCACCGAATCATCGAGTTTCGTGTCTCCACCAAAAGATTGAATCGCATGTCATCTGTGCCTCCATAACCTGTCTGCTCGCTCAACAGACAACATCCCCTTGACAAACTCTCCTCCTTCCTGTCGATGGAAAGGGCCATAAGTTTTTTGTTGCATTCACTCTTGTATCTTCGTAACGCCACCACCATGATCTTGTCATAACGCTCAAAGAACTGTTCAGCGGCCTGCACTGCTGCTTCTGAACGGGCGTCTGAGTCGGATTCGTTACACTCCTCGGAGAGCGTCATAATAAGAGGTTCAGGTTCCACGGGACCAGCGGGGTGCCTGAATGACCAGCAGTTTTGGTGTGAATCGACTTCATCAATGAAAGTTTCCATGAGGTTGTAGAGAAGGGAGAACGAGATGCGTCCAACTCCTGTCACACGTCGACGAGTACCAGGAATTTTGGTGTTCAATACGGCCTGCTACTTGTGAGAAATCTGACAAGTGTAAGGGCCTAGATAGACTGACCGCAATACCCTTGACCACATAGTCCAAGCCCTGCAGCCATCGTAGATATAACTCTACCTCGAGCGTCCTCCTGCCCTCTTCCTGGATTTCGGCTTTCACGGTCGATTTAACTTTGTCAATGATATGCTGCGCGACCCGAAGAATGTCCTGGTCACCTGTTTACCAATAAGTCTAGCTTGACTCTGTCAATTGAGCAAGGTGACGTACGTCCGAGCTTTTTCATATTCTTAAGGTCATCAATGACTGTGTCATCCTTGGAATCGAATATTCTTCGTCGCAGGAGTTCATCAAGATCACAATCAGGCCTTTCATCTAAAAACCGTCTGAACAGCTCATATAACGGGTTTTATGCCACTGTCTTACCTATCCCACTCCTTTCTCGTCGGGCCCGCTTCCGTGGTGTGATCACGGACACTTCAGTGTCACTCGAGTTAGTGACGACTTCTCGACGTCGTTTCAGTGTATACCGAATGCGAGAAGAGGAGGAAGAGGAGGAAGACATGGAGAGAGGGGTATCGTTATGGTCACAATAGTGGAACAATGGGAGTGACCAGGTCAATCAACAAATCAACGCGACGTGATTGTTGAGTACAGGTTGTGACGCGTCGCGTCTGATCACGTAACCAGTTACTCATTACATAAGTCGTCACACAATTTAGATTAATATTAAGTAGCATGTCTCGTAACTTTATCATTACACTATCGCAGCTGATTTATGAACAGGATCCCTTGGTAACCGAATTACATTTTACTAGGCTTGCCAATTACCAAGGTACTTCAACAGGCCGGGGAAAGGGGTATCAGTGAATATCTCAGGAGGAAGGTTACGAAGAGCTGCTAAGGGAAGCCCCAGAAGAGCTACACGAGCCACAAGGTAGAGAAACGTCGTAATTGGGCCTACAAAAGCCGCACAAATGATCGACAGGGTTTTGGGCGCAACATGCTTATAAGAAGTCGGGATGAGAACCAAAACAAGCAATATGGGTGGTATTATTGTCAGGGCTATGCAGGATGCACGCCAGGCAACTTCCTGTGCGAAGGAGGGATATCCAAGGTTAACGTTCCACGCAATGAGGTGACTTGCGCCGAATGCAGACCCCAGCAATGCGCTCATAACTAGGACTCCATCAGAGGAATAACGTCTTTGTCCATGGTAGTAAAGGTCGGGAACCGCTATGGCCTGAATACCTTGGGCCTCTTGACGGATTGCCCAAACTTTGATACCATATATGGGGGCAATACTGGCGAGTTTCAAGTAAGAGATGAATTTCTGCCCTAGACCCTCGTCCTGAATTTCGGGCGACTCCCTTATCCACCTCCGTCCGCCATTCGCGACAGTTTTCTCGTAAACAGGAAATGAGTATCCAACGTTCTGTGGCTTCTCTCGGAATACGATATAGACGTACAGATTCACGATAGTATACGTGAAGGTGATAAGTTCGAGTTCGGTGATGGGCAGTTGTCGAGCTAGTCGTGTGATGCATTGTGCGAAGAAAGAAATGGTCTGGATGACTGCGAAGAGCTTGGCAATGATGTCGCTTTTACTGCGATCGTTTAATTCACCCTCAGTTAAACGAGGAGTCTCGATGAGTGGGCTGCTTAACATGATACCCACATCCTTAGACCATACAACATGTAAAGGCTTGCCATTAGCATCGTGAAGCAGAAAACCGCCCATCTGGGCGAAAAATCCGTGAGATACTCCCCAGCCACGCTCTATGCATGATTTCAACCAACTTTCCATGACAGGAGTTGGAAATCGGCATACCTTTGAACTCGGGCGTCTTGGCCAATTCATGAGCACCGATATATTGTAAAGTAGCCCAGAGGAGTACCGTTTCCGGCAGAAGGAGAAGGGTGACACACAATCTCAGCTGTCGAAAAATTCGGCGAAAGTATCCATCTGTATGAGGAGGGATATTGGGATGCAGAGCAGACCAGGTGCACAGTATGAAAGTGGAGAAACAACTAAAGATGATTTGCTCGATCGTCCGTCTGTTTTCAGCATGTCCTGAGGAATCCCCTGTCGCATCAGCCCTAGGTGCTATACGGCCACTGGGCATAGCATGCGCACTACATGAATAAAGCAGGTGGATTGCAATGTAGATGAGCATTGAGGGGGAAGAGTTCGATGGACAAAGTGCCGAGATTTTAGATATTACTTATAGGCGTATCGCTTTTCAAGCAGTCATTTTGGACAGCTTGATAATCGATGACCCGCCACAATAACACCCACAACGAATTCGAGCGAATTGTGGGCGTAATGCTGATGGATCTGTGGTCACCATAGGGAATATCACGTATAAACCATATCGACGATAGGGGTTGGACATGGTGGTCTTGCGTATTACACGTGTACGCGTGTTATTCGGTGGGGCATCTGTAAGGAACAGGTGTGCGCAATTGGCACCTACGGGAGATAAAAGACCCACATCGACGATAACCAAAACCGTTACAGATTACAGCGTGAGGTTATTTGTGAGCATAGTATCGTAAAAGGACGAACAAGTCATTGTCTCTGATTCTCGGAATTTGCAACAGGTCGTAGTGATGACAATCACCATTTCAATCATAAAGATCTCAGAAGTCAGGAAAAACCTGGAGTCTTGATCAACAGTTGCGATCTTGACACATGAACTTCGAAACAGGTATCGTGATACACTGCGGGCGCCGGAAGTTGCTTTCCTTGGAAAAAGGAAAAAAAGAACATGTCATGTCATTGCTTTGTCAGCTTTTCGTTTGGGAAAAATAACGCACGCCACATTATACTTTACCCCGATTTGCTCTCCTCGACCGAACGGCAGACTCTACCAACTTAATGATGAGATGTGTATCGACAATACTGTGATCTGCTGAAACTTCTATCTGAAAATCATTATGAGCAATGGTCTACTTTTGTCCTCAGTTAGCCGACTTAAGAGCTGTTGAATCATTGTCATCTTCCCCAATATACTTGACGCTGAAACTGCGGCTTCTCGTCGTCTCTTGAAACATGGCCAAACGCAAGCATCCACGCCCCCTATTGTGGATGGTATACCAACCGTTCACCATGAGGCGGCACCCACATTTGCCGAATCACATCACTTTTGTGCGTTTTCCACTTATAATTCTATTATGATGTGCATCGATGTATGACTCACTGAATTTATCCTTGGATACTCCGGCATGCACCAAGCTATAGCCATGTAGGCGTCTGCTTTTTGACGCTTGAGCATAAGTACTCATGCCTCACACATAGAACGAATCCATCCCATCCAGGTATGGACGCATAGCTGAAATGTCTTGAGTTGCATACGTTACCGCCTCCTGCGAATACGGAGACTGTGTATAAAGCTATCATCGTGGAATAAACATTGCGAGTGGCTTCGACATTTAATTTGAAGGCCGAGAAACATGATTTCATACGTCTGATCGCTAAAACATGACTATTGACTCCACATTAAGGGTGCTCAATCCTTCGTCCAGTGCGTTCACTTTTGACAGAACTGTCCGATAAACCACCGAAAAGCCGTTGAACTGATCTGCGAATTCTTGTGAGTGTATACCCTCAATTTCTTCGTCACAGCCCGCGGAGATTTCCAAATTCCGCACCATCGAGAAATGTGAACTGGACAGAATGAACGGAGAGAGCACCCTTATCGGCGCTTGATTTCTTTTCTGGAAATCGGTCGCTATCATCTTTCCCTCTTTCTTGAGTTGTCCACTGAAATTCTGTCTGTCAAGGACCATGACCTTCATCACTAAGTGTGGTTACGCGGACTTGCATACGGACCCGCTACTCAACATCGTGGTATCGAAACAAAACACTTCATTTGTCTATATTTAAATTGCGCGCTCTCTCGAACCACACGCCTCTGTTGTTTTGTGCAGCGCCAGGAAATGGAGTGCTGTGTGGTCCGATAAAAACGAGACATGATACCTCTTGGGCGAGACTCTCTTGAAAGGCCTATAGAATACACTTAGCCTTTCGCGAAAATACGGGTGCTTCATCGAAGATATTTAATAGACACAACATAAAAATATGTTATCCTTTGGATTGTTCTTCACCAAAGGCTGATCCTTTTCTGTTTGTAAATTGGGAAATCATTGGTGCTTCCTCTTCCTCGAAACCCTTTATCTCCGTAATTAGCACTTGCCTAGATCCCCGCAAAATTTTCGTCACGTCATCGCTTTCTTCATCGGCTCGCATGACGATCTCCAAGCGCTACTCACGGTCTTTTGCTCTCGTTGCTCATCTCTTTCTAAACATCACTGGAGTTCGCATGCCATGTCCTTAGCCTAACGAATTATCGATACTGATTCAAGACGGTCGGTTCCCTTCAGCGCCTCCAAAGGGCAAGCTGACAATGTGAAACACATATGGGCGGCAACTCTCCGACACGACTGACAAGTTGTACTACGCCTCGAGCATGAGGGGTCATATTATTGGAACATATTCACGCAATAACACATGAATCGAGTCCGGTTTCTCGACCGTTATTACTAATTGCAATGTGGTGTCGACGCGATGAAAGTAGACGACGTTCTATGGCCTGATCTGGTCGTTGAAGGCTTGATTAATGTTTTTCGAAATGCACTAAAACTTCAAATGATCTGTCAAAGCTGTTTATTCGAATCAGTCTTTCGTTGATTACCCGTCTCAGTGATCCTTTGGTATGGCCTTCCGCGGATGACGGTCGCTCTTTCGCCACTCAATCTTGGTGAAAAGCCCGAAACTTGATGCCACTTCCGGTGTTACCACGACGCTGCCTTCTATACCGGACAGGGACGGAGTGTCAGTGGGTCCATCCCAGGGATCTTGGATGCATGCTTCTGTGTACTACTTCCCCCCTGTTATCTTTCCTCGTGTCAATTTGTTAGCCGATCGCTCCATGTATAGAAAAGTTCTTGCTTCGACTCCTGAATCCTATGATCTTCGACGGCAGATCCGTGGCGGCTGTATTTGGGAGAGTAGAGTTCTTCGCAGCGCCCGCAGTAGAGTTTTACAGACTTTCTATAGGTGACGTCAAATAGACCTATGGGTAAGAGGGGTTGGAGCTGTCAGAATACGCGGGGGAATCGTAATGTTGTAACGTCAATGGAGCGCGACTCCGACACAGTGCAGAGATTCGATTTTGCGCTATGCTAGGTAGTCCTTATGAGGTATTCCTGAAGTTTTTTTTAACCTCTCATTCGGAATTTTACGATGCGAGGTCGGGTATTGCAATACCCTTCGAGAGAACATTCAAAGTGTAATTAATCCACAGCCCAATCGGGCTCGATATCGCTATTAGTTGAAGGACTTACGATTTAGAATTCGAATCATCCGCATAACAGAGACATTCCGATACAGACAATAGATGACCAGGGGACCAAGCGTGGTATGACAGGATTTAAGTTCTTGATGAAATCTCTGAAGCTGCTGTAAGTGACATCCGAAGCCTGCCTTGGTCTCGGCCGTTTACAAAATCCCCTGCCAGTCGATTTGAACTTCACTGACAGTATGTTAGAGCCACAGATGTAGCGAAAACAAGTCGCAACGTACATTCTTCATGATAAAATAAGAAAAGGTTCTCGCCGCCGAACGAAACCTGATATTACTAAAATAAGAATGTAAACGGGACGATCGGCCCGGTGCCACTACTTCTTACATAAGCCCATCTAACTTGCACTCTCACTTCTCTTCGTTCCCCTTGCCTTTGTGGCCACTAGTTCCTTGTATAATGGATGCCCGACTTCGACGTGTAAACAAGGAGATAGCCGGTATGTAGCTACCTTTGATCGCGTATTTCACAAAGTTGAGCCAAGTTATAAATGCAAGACTGCAAGAACGACAAGACATCGAACATCAAGATCGACCTCATCGAGGACAACCCCTTCCATCTCAAAGGATCGTTTCCTGGTCCAGAAGGAACGCCATATCAAGGTGGTACGTTTGAAGTCGTGAGTGACCCTCTTTTGATCAAGGTGGCGTCAAACTCGAAATTGTGTACTCTGATCAGGATATCGTCATTCCTGAAGGGTACCCTTTCCAACCTGTTAAGATGAAATTTATTACGAAAGTCTACCATCCGAATGTCTCTTCCGCATCAGGCGCCATCTGTCTCGATATTCTTAAAGACGCCTGGTCGCCAGTCCTTACTCTCAAGTCGACCTTGATTTCACTTCAAAGTCTATTATGCTCGCCTGAGCCTAATGATCCCCAAGATGCAGAGGTTGCAAAGCACTTCACAACTAGCAAGAATAGCTTCGACACGACTGCAACCTACTGGACGCAGATGTATGCTGGTGGTCCCGGTCATAAAGGGTCAAGGGTCAGTGTGCAGAATGAAATTGCACTTGCGGGATTGGAGCCATCACATGTAGAACAGTTCACGTCTTTAGGATTCGATAAACGAAAAGTTGTACGTGATTTGTTCTTCGTTTCTTTTTCTTGTGTTTCATTCGTAATCCAGATCGACGTGCTACGGAGACTGAATTACCGTGGCCCAAATGTGGCAAAGATCACGGAGGACAGGGTCGTCGAGGAGCTATTGAAATAAGATGTGCAGTAAACTTTTGACTCTGGGTTGATTGCTGTGTCATAAGTTTCTCTAAGACATCAACGGGGCTTTTCAATTTGACAGGTGGCCATTCCAAAGCTCGAACAACTGGTAATAATCAAAGACGTCTTTCAATGAAGTTATTGTGTCATCCCAGAGAGAAACGGTCTTACTGGCTGATTACCAGCTTGCGATAAAGGGCATCTGTCAATTCCTATCCCTCTATGCCCTCTCTCTAGGGTTGGAGTTTTCTGTATGCCTTTAATCGTTATCCGGTAATTTTAATGTGGTGATAGTTTGCTATTCTTGTTTGTCAATTTTTTGAGACTCTTCTCTCTGGCAAGACCATACAAATCATTTGCAATTCTTCTGGAGAGCGATCAAGCTCGTCTCTGTTGAAGAATCGGTCACCGGTCTGCTGGGACTGCTGGTATATAAAGCTTCTCCATCCTCTGATCAAGGGAATAGTAGATCCGGTATGGAGATCTGAGTCTTCTGACATCAATGTCGTCCATCACATACCTGTCGTCAGACACCTCCAGACCAGAAACAGCACGTCATATCTACTGCCACTCTGCTCCAAGGAGAGGAAAGAGAAAGGGTGATATGCTGCGGAAGATAGTGCAACGGATGATTGAGCAAACGCGGGTGTTGTAAGCTCAACCAAGAAATTTAAAGCCTATTCCAGCCGGAGTGTTTGACACCTAGGTTGATGACGAACCTCCCCTACCTGACTGTTCTCACCGCGGAAGAGCCCTGATTTTTTCTCAGGTCCTTATAGAGTTTTTGCACTCCATTTCAGACGAGAACGCCTTTTAGTACAAAAAGCGTCAAACAGCTTCACATACCCGGCATATGTAGGAAACAACTGATCGTGGAACAATACCTGTGATTGATTTTATTCCGATGTACTCAACATGCCGAATTTCCAGATCATTGCCTTCAATCAGGGATGGCTTGCCGCATCAAAGACTTCGAGACCTCCGAAAAAATATGCTATACAAATGTCAAGAAACTTGTTCACAGGTCAGGAGTCAAAAATTGCGAAGTGACTCACGAACTTCGCATTTCCCGAGTAAGGCGGGTCGAGGAGTTTTACCGGCTGAGTATTCAAGATTTGACAATACATACATTGATTTGAATGTTGGCATACTACATGATGGCTCGTGAGCTCGTGTTTCTTGATATCTAGCCCTGGCGAATTGGTGCCAAATCACGGTTGAGTATCACGATTAAGTGCTACTTGGTTTTACACTACACAACACATACAGCGACAAAACGATGACCGTTGCTTGTCATGGCTAGTAAAATTGTATCTTCCGCTTCAATCCCATTATCGCGATCATATGAAGATTCCCTCTACTGACGAAGGGCAAAGATCGACTTAGTACGCGACTTCACAAGAGTACATGATTGCACAATCCTGTTATCTCTTAAGATGATGATGGTAAAATCCGATATCCCTTACTTATGTCGAGGCAAGACTCTGGTTACGCATGATCTGAGTAAACATCTGAGCCGCTGCTTGTCCTACGGCCAGGGTTCCGAACTAAAGAATTCCATCAGTCTACCTACGTTCTAGATCTTTGTGGCAAGGACAAACCGTGTAAGCAGGAACTTCGTGCCCGGCTCCAAAGACACGGATATAAGAAAAAGTTCCTGCATTTTTGTAGATGCCAGTCACTTGGCCATTGACAGTGTAATTAGTAAACTGCTGCTGTTGGTATAAAGGGGTGAATTTTGTTTGCAGCGCATCGACCTATTGCCATGTATTGAATATACAACAGACCATGCATAAAGCTAAGAATGTTGGCTTACCATTGCCTCAACGCCGTTGAAGTTGAGAATGTAATCCTGCCATGAAAGATTGAAGATTGATTCGATTTGATTGTAGTTTTCAACTTACAGCATCTCCATCAAAGATAACGACCCTGACCTATGAGATAGTCAATATTCATATGAGCCGCACAAGTGGTCAGGACATACTCCAGCATCGATGACAGTCTCCAAGTCTGGTCTTGAATTCCTCATCCAGTCGCCTATCATCAAAGTAATCAATATGCTCGTCGGGCCGAGACTGTCACGTCAGACGGACCTGTGGAAGCAAAATTGCTGTACACATTTTGGTTCGTTTCTTGCCATGAGACTTCCGCTCCAATTTGGGTCCTAACTGATGCGAGGTAACGACTGAAGTCCGGAGGGTATGGATCTGGATTGGCCGCGGGGACATAGTAAACCTTTGGCAAGGGTACGAAGTCAGAGGAACTCTAAAGTGGGATTGGCATTGCGTACATCCCAGTCTCCAGCCAAAGGAGAAAGAATGTTATTGTTACAGAATCGTTGAGCTTCCGAGCAAACTGAATTTGAACCACCGTTATTACAATTTGTGATCTGATGGAAGAATGACTGAGCAAACTTTGAGGTCAATGACGCAGATATGATTTGACCTGTGCGCGGCAGCCACCGCTGGAAGTCCAAGTCGAATTGGCACGGGCAATAATCGAGGACGAGACGAGGGGATGATAAGGATTTGACGCGGCATAGGTGATATATCCAGGGTATTGATTCAGAGGATCCTGGACAAGTTTACCGATCAGAAGGAGGAGTATTGGTAACAAGGAAAGAAATCACCGTCAGTCCGTCACCAACGCCAAGGACCTTGAGATTCAGTTTAGAGCCCGAGATAATGCCGGCATCAATGGCTTCATTTTGGCCGAGGAAATACCTGAAGCACATAATGACTCGAATTGTTGCATCAAAACCCACTAGACGGGCAGATAATACTCACGCCGCGAAAGTAGGTCCATAATGTCCGCCATAACTAGACATCTCGTCATCAGCCTATGGCACTAGAGAATGGGAAGACTTCTCACGATTCAGTCCAGATAGCCAAATCGTTTGTCAGGAATTTGGAGAACCTCGAATCTTTGAAGAAAATTTGCAAAAAGCTCCATACATCAGCTGCGGCTTCCTGGGATGTACCGACTTTCAGATCGCCGTGCGAGAAACCTACTCCGACTGGTTGATCAATGAAGAGAACATTTGCCTCGTTATTCCAGGAAAATGGATTCAAAGAGACGGTGGAGCTGTCGTTTTTGATGCGACAAGGGCCGAGTTCTTGGAAGAGGCCGATCATGCTCGAACTTCCCGGCTATGCATACAAACAACTAGTATATACTAGAATCACTGTACATAGAAGGATTAACATACCCCTCCGTTAAACCATAGAGCCAAGGGAGCTTTATCCGAATTATTGCGCGCTGCGAAGAACCAGAACCTGTATTGATTAGTCAGAGTTTTGAGTCAATTGAACATGAAACACACCATATACTTTCAGTAGCAGAGAGATCGCCATACCCAGAGGCCTGGTAGACTCCTGGCGTAGTTTCTAAAAAAAGATTGAGGGACATGTCTGTCGTAAGGGAGATGATCATTGTACCACAGATACCGGAATTCTCAGTTACACGAAGTGCTCCGGGAGTTGTAGCGACAGTGGAGGTTTCTTCTAGAACTTGAGGATAACTGGAAGGGTTTGGTACGCCGGCTAAAATGCCATCGACAATTGGGACTTGACCGCCGATGACTCCAATTACAGGAAAGGCGACAAGAAAGCTCAGGCTATGTAAAAACATGGTGATAAGTTAATCATTACGAACTCGCTATATCATGTCTTTTAAGGCAGCCAAAATATCCCATGTTATAGACGGATGAATCGCCGGCATCTGTATGCGATAAGCAGTCATTGCCAGGTCTGTTCAATCGTATACAAGCTGTTGATAGAAGCAGAGCTCATTCCATATGAAGTTCACAGAGATAGTAGCACGAGGACAATATAGATAACATCTCTTCTTGTGGGCATATGGACAGCGTTTCCAAGTGACCGAGACACATGGATATGATAGGGCAAGATTTAGGTGAACCCTGAGAACGACCATCCTGTAATGGCATAAGCATCACAAGCCCCAAAATACATCGTTCCAAACAAATAGCAAAAAAAAATTTGTCGACCGAGATCAGGCGTGGTCAAAGGTATCAATAGCAAAAAAATTTCGTTGACAAAGATCAGGCGTGGTCAAGCACAAGGCTGTATTGTTGCTATATGGCCGCAGATGAACCGTGACGATCGACTCCATGAAGGTCACCATGCGGACGCTGCTTCGAATTCCTTGTATGAACATCAACAGCGGTACAACTGCGGACACTCGGGGTCGGAAGATGTACTCCAGCTTGACAAAGTGGTTCCAAAAGGGATTTAGTGGTGGGTGATTTGAATAATGCTGAAATCGCTAACGAATGAAAACAAACGCATTAGTGCCGCTTCAGTCAGGGAAGAAAATTTCTTCGACGGAGAGACATCTTTAGCACTCGTAATTTGGCGGGGATATGTATTTGCAATATGTGACGTGTAAAACTTGGTCCGAGCTGAGATGGGTCTGGTTGAATCCCATCGTCTTCGATGGCACACTTGCTGATTCCGATTGGCAAAGCGGAGTTTCTGTAACGGTAGACTAGATCGGCAGAGTACTGTCACACTAGCTGAGGGTCTTGAGATAGAACTGGACTAAGTCCTCTTGTTGTAAGAACTGCCTAAATACTAGATCGTAGGTAGGCTCCTTATATATTATGAGCATACGGAAGGTATCGGGAAGGGACTGATTAGAAGCGGGTAGGATAGGAATACTGTATTCAAAAGATCAGTACATGGCAAGTTGTCACATAAGTCACTGACGCGGAATTTTGAAGACCTGGGTAAACGCAGCCTGCAGGTAGCTGAAGTTGACCATATCAGCTCTAGATCTCAAATCTCACTATTCCGCCGATAGACTATCCCAACACCACTCTTGTTACAAAGTATTTCGACCCACAAGTAATCATCTGATACATACAATGTTTCTTGTACTCTTTCACTGTAGCATATTCTTTTATAGCCCTACAATTGATCGTGGTAGTCTTCATTGAAACGTTAGGACACTGCCCGAGTGGGATGCAATCAACAAAGACCACCGACTAAGGTGTGACATGTCTGTGACGGTCGCACCCTGCGGTTGGTCTCCACGCATCGAGTCCATCGAACGTTACCCAGTCGGGCTGCGATCCATCATGCCTCATAAGCGCGCAAAGTTCTCCGTTAGACAAAATGAAAGGAAACAGAGGTATGTGTCTATAGAGGTCTTCATGTCCCTCTGATCCATGTCTAATCGTGCTCAAGAAAGGATAATATAGCACCGCAGAAAGAATCTTTGTGTAACGAACCCATTCCAAAAGCCGTTTCCCGTGTTTTGAATGCAACGACAATCAGGGAACAGTATAAATTAAAGAAGAGGAAGCTCGAGGACGACAACGATCGAAAGCAGGATGATAAACGTCGAAAACGCGATGAATCTACGAGTGATTCAAGATGCAAGAGGAAGGAGGCGCGGGCCACTTCAAAACTTGTCATCAAACCAGGAGAGTCGATTCAGCATTTCAATCGGTACGTGCCTTACTTTATTGATCATGGAGTAGCTGAATAGCGTCCACTTCTAGACGAGTGGAGGATGACATGAGACCGCTTGTAAAAGCTGCTGTACAATCTTCGAACGCCACTGTTCGCAGCGTAGCTAATGCGGAAAAGGAGGCAAAACTTGCGAAGAAGCCACATAATACTAAGGACGAAAAACATTTGAAGCCAGACCCGAAACTCCCATCTATTCCAGTCGCTAATCTCGACAAGCATGCCAATAAAGCTAAAGAATTTCTCACACATTCCTCTTCTGCTCCGCGACGACTCAACGACATTGCTCAAGCTCCACCTGAGTTCAAACGACTTCCTCGTGGTGCCGTTGCTTCAGACCAAGGCTTCGGAGGAAAACGTGATGGTGTACTCTCGATGGCGCAAAAGCAATCGATGGAGAAAGAGAGGGAGAAAGCTATTGCGAGATATCGGGAGATGAAGAGCCAGCGGAATAAGACAGGCGGGGAAGTTTGAAATGATTTGAAAATTCGGTTGGGCAGAGGATCTTGTCGACAACCCTAAAGACCCCCTCAATTATCTGTGAGTGATCGTTTCTGATCAACGATTCACTATATGAAACTCGTCGGTTTTTGGACAGAAGGTCCTGCGGGCACAGGAACCGATCAAAGTTTCAACTGGCCGGTTGCTATATGGATAGGTCCATCCACCTACACTCGTACTCGTATTGATTGGCAGGCTTTAAATACCCATTCAATAGGTGTTTTGCGAAATGTCGTCAGGAACATACCTCTATCGATCATCATTCTCGTGGTGCACATATTCTTGCAATTCTTCCTGAGACTCAAGATATCCCCATGACCCATGTATCAAACATGTCTCAAGGTCTCTCTACGATCTTGTCGTGCACGGAGAGTCTCAAACTGATGTTTCGTCGCCGGCTTGTGATTCGGATTGCTTCGGCTCCTTCGTGCCAGACTATGAAATTGTCAACACAAAAGTTCTTCATAATGATAATGATATGACTTGCCTCGCTTCTGTCCAATCTCAATCCCGAGATGTTCGAGTCCAAACATCAGGCCGGCGTCGTTCTTGGGGCCTATCGTTCATCCTAGATGGTTTGTGGATCGAAGTCTACCACAGGAACATGTCGGGAGTCTATCAGACTCCTCAACAGAATGATAGATTTTCACCAGGAAGTCAAAAGCACTCCTTTTCACCCAAAACATCCCGTTGACCTGAGAGTCTCACAAAAAGCCAGCTCAACCCAATCGTAGCATTATGACAGTTATTGCCCATCTAACTTCAAACAAAACATCGTCAAACAAACATGGTCGAATCCGGAACAAAGCTTGGCAGGCGGCACCTCGGCATCTAATACTTAACGAGAAAGATGTGCCCGACAGTCAATCATCTATCAGTAACCCGTCAATGAACACCCAGTCTCCATCCGGGCAGGACACTACGGCCGAGATTTCATGTGATAACTCGCATACTTACAAGTCCTGAAAAGGATGTCAACACTCCAGTAATAATTATTGTTGCTTAATTCCGCGAACCGGGGTTTGACAGCAAACATCCGTGGATTGCGTGTGGGGCGCATCATTACTTCTCGTGCTAGACTAACCTCGTTGGCTTGTGTTGGCGGTACTATGTGTGCCTTTATTATATTGCCGTGTAAACACCCAAGCCCGGATCTGGACGTTAGTCCCTGTTTGAATGGTGGACTCAGACTGCTGTAGTGCTGTGATCAGTGTTGTGTTCCCCTGTCAAGTTGCTACGCCTTCCTTTTTGCCCATAGTTGGCGGGCCATATTTAAACTCCCCTTGCTGTCATACAAGATTGCGCATTTCTTTCCTCCCACTGCTTCTGGTCTCAAGACAGCGCCTGGAAAGCGCGTGCGGCCTCCGCGCATCCTAGATGCCCGACGTCGACCTGGAGGTTCACGTCACCTTAACTCCGGTTTTCTCTTTTCCCCCTGCGGATATTGAAATGTCGAAACCTCGATCGCTACAAAATGAAAATCCAGAGATGATGGAGATGAACCCTCATGAGTCAACGTCTCCCTCCAATATCTCAATGACCGACATTGCAAGCCACCACGAATTCCCGGAAGGTGGCTTCAGAGCCTATCTCACTGTCTTTGGGGCCTTCTTGGCTCTCTTCTCTTCGTTCGGCCACATAAGTTCGTTCGGCACATATCAGGCATGGTACTCCGAACACCAGCTTCATCATTTCCCCCCTTCCACCATTGCATGGATTGGTTCCCTCCAGCTTTGGGTTTTGTTCGTCTCTGTACGCACCCCACTACGTTCTCCTATCATCAACCTGAACATGATGTTATCAGGGTTTTCCTATTGGATGGCTATTCGACAAATTCGGGCCTACATGGCTCATGCTCGCCGGAACGATTATATATATATTTTCATTGATGATGACGAGCTTATCGTCACAATTATACGAGTACATCCTGACTCAGGGTATCCTCTTCGGCCTTGGTGTTGGTCTATTGTGTGTTCAATAGTCCTTCGATTCCAACCACATCCAGTTGAACCATCTCTACAGGTTCTACCCTTCCCTAGCGAGTATTGCAACTTACTTCAACAAGTACCGAGCAACTGCATCTGGAATCGTGGCAGCCGGGTCTAGTATCGGTTCGTTCCATCCGTCAACTCTAATCTTGATGCTAAACCACATTAGGCGGAGTCGTTTACCCTATAATGCTTCAACGTCTTTTCGTATCCGTGGGATTTGGATGGGGCGTCCGGATCTCAGGCCTCGTCAGTGCAGTATGTTGTATCATGGCGACGCTGTTTGTGAGGAACCATCCGTCTTCGAAACGGACAAATCATTGCATGACTCTCAAAACCTTCTCCGATACCCAATACATCCTTCTCGCTATTGGCTCCTGCCTAGTGGCCCTCGGTACGTTTCCAAAACCAGATCATTATACATAAAGAAACATGTGCTAACCTCACTCGCACCCATACGTACCAGGCCTGTTCATTCCATTTACATACATCGTGGAGTACGCTGAACACCTCTCGATCTCATCTCAAAAAACGTTCTATGTCCTCGCCGTGCTGAACGCGGGTGGTGTCTTCGGACGCATTGCTCCCGCGTATCTTTCCGACTCCCTAGGCCGCTTTAATCTCCTCACGCCATCCGCATTCTTCTCTGGGCTTTCTTGTCTGGTTTTCTGGATATTCACGCGAGATCTGGTGGGACTAATGGTATTTGCCGCGGTGTACGGTTTTTTTTCTGGAGCGTTTATATCGGTCATGACGCCTTGCGTGGCCCAAATCTCGGATATAAGCCAGATAGGCGTACGAATCGGAGTATTGTATAGTGTTATTTCATTCCCGTAAGCGTTCATTCCATTCTCTTTCGAATTCTCTTCGGTTCTGCGGCTTGATCGCTAGGCTAACTGCCGAATCCTACAGGTCATTAGTAGGTGGACCAGCTGCTGGCGCGCTTCTCGCTCGAGACCATGGATCATTCGACAGCATGATCTTCTTCTCTGGATCCACGGTTGTAGCGGGTTCTCTTTTGATCCTTCTCTCGAAACTTAGCATAAACCCTCGGATATTTGCTCGGGTTTGACCCCGGTTGCAAATCAGCTGCTTCAACAAAATCCATTCAACTTTCCATTCTTTTGTTCGTTTACACCTACATCATCCTACATCAGCTCCATTAATGAAGCTTGTATTTTTACTGTAAGTATTGATTAGAAGGGCTGTATCTGTATTCTATCGTCATTGTTATCGTTGAAGACTGGTAGTCCTTATCACTCATACAAAGTGCTCATAGTCGCGTCATCTATGTATACAATAATGTTATTTACCCTATCTGTTCGCCCTGGAATCTAGATGTCACTGTATAAGTATGAGTCAGATGAGCCGTACAGCATCTTGCCATTGATATTAATGGCATGAATGTAAGAGAAATAAAAAGCGATCGGAGCGTACTATTGTTATCACGTTTCAGAGCGGATTGAAATGATGCGGTCATTTCCACACTACACTCTGGCCCACTCTTGTATCCCTGCTGTGAGCCCTAAACTGGGGTAAACGGGTGTGTATCATATCTTTGTATCTTTATCTCCTGTTTGACAAAGAAATGTACGAGTGTCACCAAATGATAGATGAATTATTTGATAGACCTTTGACTTGATCAGTATAGTAGACGTGCTTTATGAATAGGGGAAGAAACATCATAAACACGGCAATCACCTGTTGGAAAAGTGACGATATTGGGATTCCAGTAAGTAAGTGCCCTTGACAGGTATGGGTTGGATGAGATCACTGCATAAGTCCTCCCGACATCTATCCCACGCCACATCATATGCCATCAGTATAGCTAGGCAACCACAGGAACTTCCGTGTTATTTTGGGTCAGACATCTGCTGACCTCTTCTGACCTGGGATATGGAGGGACTGATCGTGAGTGGGATGCAACTATGTAAGTACTTATTGTGTTAGGAATTTCTTCGTCCGGCTCAGTACTTTTCATGTTTGCAGAGTAGCGGAGACAAAGACAAATAAAAATTGGTAATCCGTTGCCTGACCATAAGCATAAAGAGTTAATCTGGATAGCCATCTCTAACAAGCGTGCAAGTAACCGCGGACGCGACGCGTCTCGTGAATTCGCATCACATGCACGAATTACATAATACCGCTATCAGTACGCACGATTTCTTTCGAATCGGTGCCCTTTCCACATACCGTGACTCCGAGTCTTCGCGTCTTCTTCTTTCTTTCTCTTCCTCACGCGCAAAAACAAAAAAAGCTGTGCTTACTTCTCAATTCAAACTTATAAACGATGTCGGCGTCACGAACGGATCTCCTGGCTTGGCTTAATGATCTGCTCCAAATCAACTACACAAAGGTCGAGCAATGCGGGAGCGGGGGCGCGTATTGTCAGATCCTTGATTCCATCTACGGTATGTATCGTCGCCTATGTTGATAGAATCAGTCGGATTAAACGAGGATGGGCGGGATTCGCATTATCTGGATATGCAGGCGACGTGCCGATGAAAAGGGTCAAGATGAATGCGAAGCATGAGTATGAGTACATTGCGAACTTTAAGATTATGCAGAATATTTTCAAGGCGAAGAAGATTGACAAGGTGCGTCGTGCGTTTCACTTATTGTGCTTTTCATCTTCCTTTCTTCTACCTCTAATCTGTTCTGTACTTATTTGTTGTAATCCGCCTGGTATACAGCCAATACCAGTCGAAAAGCTAGTCAAGTGCAAAATGCAGTATGTCCCTCCTTTCCCGCTCACATTTGATCTCGCATCCAACATCACCCCGCTCAGAGACAACCTCGAATTCCTACAATGGATGAAACGATTTTGGGATGCCAATTATGGTGGGCAAGGGTACGATGCTGTCGGGCGGCGCGAAGGTGCCGTCGTCGATGCACCTGCAACCATCGCGCCGCTCGCTACAGGACGCAGTGGGTCTTCAGGCAACCTCAGCCTCGGGGCAGTGGGAGTAGGGGGGAGAGCCGGAGGAAAGACGCCGGTGGGGGGGCATCGGAGTGGGTCAGCAGCAAGCAATGAGACAGTGCAGTTGTTGCAGGGACAGGTCAAGGAGTTGTCGGGCCATTTGGAGGGATTAGAGAAAGAGAGGGATTTTTATTTTGAGAAGGTCGGTTTTCTGTTTTCCTTGCGTCTGCCTGTCTCTTGCGACTGTGTTGTGACTGATTGGGTTATTGATGTCACAGCTACGTGAGATCGAGATTTTGGTACAACAACAATTAGAGGCGCGCGAGGCTGAGGGGAAGGACGACGAAACTCTGAGGAAGATTCAGACTATTCTTTATTCTACAGAGGTCCGTCGATCATTTCTTTTTATGTCTTCTACCCGAGTGATACTGACGTATCCACAGGAAGGATTTGAAGTGCCCGATGCAGCAGGTCCTATCGACGAGGAAGAAACATTCTAAATCCCCTCACTTCTACCCCGATTACGTACTAGTCGCTCGGACTCTGTCAGTAGTAGTAGTACACATACCCTATCGATTCAATTCACTCCAATTCGTATCTGTATACGATAATGATATAAGAAGTATTCGGGCATGCTATTGGTTGTAACTCTGTGCGCGTTTTACACTTTCCCTCCTTGGGTATTATAATGATTACTCAACACATTCGTTATGTTCAGTGGGTGTTCACTGAATTCGTGTTATCAAGATTTTGTTACTGGGGATGATGGACTTGAATGCTCGGGCTTCGGTTATCAGCTGACTATGTATAGAAATATGTACCTAGGGTGTTGATAGACTTGTGTAGAACTCCGCGAATATCAATCAGGTCGGCGCTCGACGCTCAGGGGCAGGCGCCTACACTCAGGCGGAAGGCCCCTAGCGCGTAACAACTCGAGTGTCGCTTAACGCGACATACCTTGTCTATGAACGATATTCTTGTCCAGCGTCCTGTCTGTCTTGGCATTCTACCCCTGCGCAAGCGTTGAGTCGACTACTGCGACTACCTCCTGACCCCACGCGTGCCGAGGACGTTTACATAGTCTGTGATGGCTTCGAG
This sequence comes from Termitomyces sp. DKA19, assembly GCA_018851325.1. NCBI lineage: Eukaryota > Fungi > Basidiomycota > Agaricomycetes > Agaricales > Lyophyllaceae > Termitomyces > Termitomyces sp. DKA19. The sequence continues at coordinate 47,599 of JABCKS010000062.1, forward strand.
CATGTTCAGAAGAGAAAGTTTGTACGATAACTAATACTATACTAGAGTACATCCATAAATCTTGCTTTATGGATCTTCTCTGGTCGGCAAGTCCAACGATAGGAGCATCCAGGAGCGTACATGGATACCTGAGGACCAAGGTTAGATGGGCACACCAACATGATCGTCCTGCGGCGCAGGCACGAGCGCATCGAGGTCCTTTCCGCATTCCGCCCACTCCCACCTCGCGACCTCCGCTCGCAGCGTGGAACGCGGTTCAAAGACGGCCGGAAACTCCAAAGGCGCGTTCGAGAGCTGTTGTCGCGAAAAACTGTGTCAGTACTGCTCTTGCGGCCAACAGAAAAGACCCTGGTCACGCACGTCCCCGTTGAAGGCGGCGTCGGTGTCATCGTACCGGAACGGCAAGCGAGTCTTTGGGTCGGTTTCATGCGATGCGCGGATGTTGAAAGTCCAGAGCAGAGTGGCTATGTTGATCCACAGCGAGCGTTCTGCGAATGGGATGCCGGGACATACTGCCAGGCCCAAGAGTGAGTGGTCGTAGGTCGTTGATATATTATATTGGAATGGGGTACTGACCGCGTCGACCAAAGCCAAAGGCACTTGACTCGTAATCTGGCTTGAGCTTGCCCTCCGAGTCAAGGAATCGTTCGGGCATGAATCGGTCGTGGTCCTCAAAGTTGGTTCGGTCATGCTCGATTGCCCTGTCCAGAGCTGGTTTCATAGTTGCCTTCCGGGCAGACAAGCTTGCATACCATGTGACAGCAAATATGATACTGCCCTTCGGAATAAAGTATTGTTCACCTCGGTGTTCAATCACGTCGTCAGCGTTGGATCGGTGGGGTATGCCGAATCGGACTGGATGATCCCCACGTCAGCTTGGTGAAGTAACGATGTAAGGAACGTTGATCGTGCCTGCAGGGCGCCATCGGAGAGTCTCTGGGGTGTTATTGCGAGGGCTAAGCGGAAATAAACCTGAAAACCACCGAGGAGCGTACCACGGAGAATTGCCTCCACGTAGGGGAGGAACGGACGATCCTTCAAGGCCGGCAACCGATTGATTCCTACGACGGCATCGATTTCTCTTTGAGCCGTAGCGATCCAGTCGGGATAGCGAATGCAGGCAAGGACAAATGTCTGGAGAGAAACTGTGGTCTAACAGGGATTCAGAAGGGAGTTGAGGAAGAGATGAACAGCTATTGACCGTTTCGATGGCGGCCTGAAAGACTTGGGTGGTTATAACCATGTCTGTTCGAGTAAGGAGGATATGCGTACTGCGGCAAACTGCCGCACCAGGCGGCGTTGATTTCCTCCGGGTTGTTCTTCTTTTGCAAAGAAAGCAGCCCAGCTGCGCAGCGAACCGTTCATGGATGGCTGGTTGTGTATGATACAAGACGTACGTACGTATTCATGTTGGATGCCTTGCCTGTGATGGCTTCGTTCACTAGGCTGTCGTACAACGCTTCATTGCGCTTCGAGAATGACTGCGCACGGATCCGCCATGGCATCGGTCCGGGGATCCAGTCCAAGAAGGGGAATATGTTGATGATGCTGGCGGTCGGAGTCATGAGGGGGACTGTCTCGGCGAGAATCTGGCATGCGGTGGTCAGCCACGGTAGCGTGAACGCTTGGATCTCACGTCGAGGAATGTCTTCAGTTCTGGCTCGTAACCACTTGGACAGTGCATGCCAAACACCGCTGTGAGAACGGTACTCGAAACAGTTCTGGTTATTTCCATGAGACATATATTTGATTTGGGCGGTAGAGAACAACGTACCGTTTGATATGATGGAACCAGTCCTTGCCGCCGTCGGCAAGTAGGTGCTGGATGTTGAGAACGGCCTCATACTCGTGCAGTGGGTCTGTTTTTCCAGCTCGCACGAGCGACATGACGCCAGCGGTTAGTTTTCGTCCGAGCCTATGCGACTCGCATTCTTCGATAAAAGCCCAAAGATTATTCCCGGGATCAACATATTTCTACTGCGATGTTTGGGATGGATGGCATTGATCGGGTACGGAAAGGACTCACTGAATAAGGGATGATTGGGCGGGATGAATGCTTGGACGAGTGCTTTTCGAGCAGTTCCTTGGCTGTGTTCATATCCCCGATCAATATCACGGTCTGGGGAGATTGCATGCTGAATAAGGTTATCTATCGGCAGAGTGGACAAGGAGATCTCACGAAGCCAGCCAGGTTTAGAGAAACGAGGGTGCCGTGCTGTTCGATTACGCGCCGTAAATATGTTGCAAAGTGCTGAGGAGCACTCCCCGCTTAGGTTTGTACGGTGAGACAAGGAGGACGAGAGACGAACTTTGGAAGGGACTTGAAAAATGTTTCCGAGGAGCGGCAGGCCAGCCGGGCCTGGAGGTAGTCGACGGCTTGTCCTGGAGTTGGAGTGCCAAAGCGTGGCGATCGCCAGGAAGGTGAGAAGCAGACTGGTAGCTGGGATGCTATACGGCATTTATGGGGGCAGGAGCTGTTGGGGGAGAAGGCTGGGTGCGGGGGTTCCGAACTTGGATTTTATTGTGGCTCACGGGATTACTCTTGTTGGGGCCAGATGGATATTATTGGACCGCTATTGTGTGAAATACGAGACGCGTGCACATGGGTGCTGCATAGCCCATACGCCAGGATGTGGATCTGGACCTACGAACGACGTGATGGTCTGCCGTAAGACATCCGAGATCGGTCTGGGTTTAGGCGCCGTCGCGAAGGGGCCGCTCTGCGGGGATCACAGGCCGTGTACAGGAATCAGTGGACAAGTATGTTGGAGAGAAAACCTGGGTCGGAAGTCGGTCGTTGCTGGAGTCGTGCTATCGGGGAGAATCGACGGTTCACCAAGGTCGATCCATTCGGTGTGCGTTGAGCACTAGCCGGGGCGAGAACTGCATGAAAACTATAGAAAAATATCACGCGAACCACCGTAGTGGATTGCCAGCTAGATGTCGTCCTTTGTTCACGTTCATGTCGATAATCGTAGGGGTTCTCAATTCCTCGTCGAATGCAAGAGTTTACGCAGCGCCGCTCGTCCCGCAGCAGGTTCGTCAGGCTTGACTACTGCAGGACGGACAACGACTCCTGAGCGCGGAAATTGATTGATTGATTGTGCGATGGGATGCGGGGGAGAAAGACGATGACAAGGAGACCCTTAGTCGTGGGGGCATAAATTGTGTGATGTGCGCACGCGCCTTACGTGAACTAGAACAAAGTACATAGCGCTAGAACGGGGGGTATACGCATCGGAATCCGAGTATCATACAACGACACATCTCAGTCTCTCGTCGGCCCATCCGGACTCGAACCCGAGGACGCGAGGCAAGTCTGCCCACCACGTGTGGCGGGCGTCGTTGCAGGTGCGGGCGAACTCGCGCCAGCAGGAGGTGCACGTCCTGCGTCTGTCGCGGGGGACGCGGAGGAGGAGGTCGGCGAGGAACTGGGCGTACCCGACGGGGTGGAGGAGGACCTGGGACTCGAGGAGGCGGGCGGCGGTGTGTTTGAAGAAGGGGGAGCACTGGGAGGGGGGGGGGCGGAGGAGGGCGGAGCCGACGGGGGCGAGGCCTGCATTGGGGGGGACGAGGTCGGGGGGGCGGGTGCAGGCAGCGCCGAGGGCGCGGATGGCGAGGAGGAGGGCGAGGAGGGAGCGGTGGTTGTGCTCTTTGAGGAGGGCGAAGGAGGGCGCGTCGGCGTCGTTGAGGGGCGGGGGCGCTTGGGGGCGGGGTGACGTGGGTGTCATGGGGGACGTGGGCGTCGTGGGCCGGGGGCTCGTGGGCGTCGTGGGCGTCATCGGGGACGTGGGTGACGCCGTCGTGGGCAGGCGCACGCCAAAGACTTCCCCCGCAGAGCAGTCGTCCGTCAGCATCGCCATGGCCGCGGGGAGGATCGAGAACGCCCCGACTTCGCGCGCCAGGTTGACGATCAGCGTGCGCTCCCAGTCCCAGTCGTCCAGGCGCTGTGCGCGCCGGACGGCGTCCCATCCCGCGAGCGTCGTGGGGTACCGCGCTTCCAGGGCGGCGATCGCGCGCGTGCGGAGCCCCGCCGTTTTCGTCAGCGTGGCGACCCGCAGGGTGCCTGCCAGCGCACCAAAGTCGCCGAGTGTCGCGAGCGGGAAGGCTGGCGGCGAGGGGGTGTCGAGGCGGTGCAGGGCTGCGAGGAAGTGCGCGAGGTCCGCGGGCGCAGCGAACGGCACTTCCAGCACCGCGCAGTGCTCGACGACGTCCGTGTTCCCGTCGTTCATCGTCTCGATCTTCTTTGCAAACTCTTCCGAGTGCGCCGCGAGCACGCGCTTGTGGGTTTTGTAGGCGTTCTTGTCCGTGATCAGGATCACGTTCCCGTCCTCCACCCATGGCTCGCTGCGCGCCTGCCCCGGGATGACGTGCTTGTGGGAGATGTACCGCGCCAGCTGCCCAGGCGGCATGTACAGCAATGCGGCGGGAGCCATCCTTCAAGTCCCCTGACATGTGACATCCAGATCCCCACAAACATCATCCCACCTGACTTTGAATAGCCCTTTCTCATCTGAGGTCTCTGCTTAATGTTTCATTTGAGGTTGCCAGAATCAACATCTTCTGTTACAAAACAAGGAGTTGGGGAATTACAGGCCCTCATCAAGTGCTACAAGGATAAACACAGATGACAGGGCTGGAACAGGAATGAAATCAGGATTTTAGGAGG